>UCOJ01000222.1:0-153414 GCA_900474305.1 Cecidostiba fungosa | reverse complement strand
CATCTATATATATTTATTTTATGAAAATTGAATTTTCGTGTACGGCCATTGGTGATTGATCAATGAAACTTTGTTATGATTGGAGTTTGGCTATCGTTAATCAAGTCTCATGAATTTTGAATAATCAATTTACATTTCCTATCAAAATTTACGTGTATTACAGTCATGAGAGAAAAGGACAGTATCACAAATAACTTCGTACAAACAATATTGATCATCATAAAGTCCATTATAAATGTAATACTCGTATACGTAAAATAAAATTTCATTTTTTTTGTTGCCATTTGGTGTACGACATTTTATACAAAGTGAGTTTTGTAATTTTTATTTAATGGCAAACAAAATATTGGGCTTGTTATTTTCATTCCTTTGTTGATTAATTTGTCTGGTGCTAAAATGCGCTGATCATAAAGAGTTTATAATATAATAAAATATATTAATTAAATATAGAAAAAAGCTTATAAAGACGTATTGGATGTTTTTGATTATTTATAATCAATTCTTGTTACAACGCGCAAGTCTTATCTGTGTCAAGAATATCTTACAAACTGATAGCCCCAACAACTCAATGTCAATGCTTTTTTGTGAGCCATTTTCATTGTTTTTGCTGTCTGAGCTGTCTATATCAAACATCGTCGAGTCTTCCGTCAACAAACGTAATAGGCATATGCCTAAGTATGACACATTTCATACCAATCATTTTCTTCATTCTTTTCTTTAGATACTCTTCAATATAAACATGTTCCAATGTGGCTTTTTCCTAAAAGCAGTTATCATCATTATAAATGGTTTCTTGATCAAAAGACCAAACAACCACTTACTCCGTTATCTTATGCATATAGTTATTTATGTATCTGCCTGAAAATGTACAGTTCCTTTCATGACGAAACTCATTGCAAAGTCGATTCGAACATCGTTTAAGGCTCCTCGTGCATGAGTGCTCTCCATCAAAGGTTCTCCCGTTGCGCTCGAAAGCTCGATGACCAACAGAGAATTCTCCTTGGAAACTCGCAGTTCTCAGTTAGGACTCCAAGATGCGATATTCTACTTAGTTATAATTGGGCCACGCTATCTTTGTCTGACCTTCCGCTCGGCACCGCGTCATTAACCATTTCCTAGTATAGGTTTGTGTCTATAATGTGTTTTCTAAGTTTGTTTCTATACGGAAAAAGTTCAGACAGTATTTTGATGAATAAATCTTTCTTTTGATTAAATTATTTCTGTAAGTTATTATATATTTGTCTCTGAAAACCATAAAATAAATAAACAGGTGTAAAAATAAAGAAGAAATCGAAGACATTAGGAACGGAATATTATTAAATTATACTTAAACATTCATTACACATAAAAAGCATTTAATATATAAGTTTACATTGTTTGCATTTCCCCTTTTGTAACATTGAAACATTTTTGCAGGCAATTTCAAGCACTGAAATATTTGATTTGCCTCAAACTAAAAACGATTTTTCACTACACAGGCTCATGATTCGACTCAACCCAAATTCGAGCTCAAAGGCGGTCAACGCTTAATTAGCTAGGGCTCCGAGGATATCGACTTCGCCTGTCTGTGTCTTAGCCTTTTGTGTCCACCGCTACAGACTAAAAGGGTGAGAGACGATACGGCTGGAACAGTCATCTTTGGCGAATCGCGTGTCAATGCTGTACATCCTCGATGGCAGTAGTTCTCAAGAGAGATTCGAACGTTTGAGGGTGTAGAAGTTGCGCGCAGTGGGGTCGTTTCCCCTCAGACTAAGATTACGTCTTTCGCGTTGAATAGACTTAAGGTTCATAAGTCTTCGTCAAGAATTCCTGCTTAACTCGTGTCTTATATCTATCGCATTTTCACCCTATCCCTTAAATTTGCTTCTACTTTTTTTTACTCTTCAGATGACAGTTCAGTACTTATAGTCTTTTCAGCAATTATTCATAGTTTATGGTTGCTAAATCGTTTTCATCTGCAAAACTTGCTGCTGACTGATGTTCATTTGTATATTTGAGACAAAGTTTGCACTTCAAATAATCTATCTTGATACGTTGATTTACTAAAATATCTCATCCTGAACTTCCGAACTTTATTTATTAAACATTCGGGCTGATCGATCTCAGACATACATTGCTAATTTAATAATACAATGCATCTAAGTAAGATGATAAAGATACATAAAAATATTGAAGGGAAAAATCTCAGTTTAGTTAAGCAAACAAAGTTTTCGTTCTTTTCGCAAAAGACTATTTAAGTTAGTGCAAGTAAGATAATATTGCACCAACCTGATTATATGGTGCTATTCACCTTTTCGGAACGCACTCTATCATAAACTTTTCAAGTCTTAAAGTAGAAGCTTGTACGCATTACAGGAAAAACTTTATTCGGTAAAAACAAGATTGAAGACGTTGTAAAAAAGAGTCCACAACTGCAAAACGAGAAGAGAAAGAAGTAAAAGAACTTTTTAAAACTTTTCACATACCGTCCAACTGATCAATAAACGATAAAACAAAGACAAGCTTTTTCAAGTGTAAGAACAAGAAGAAACAAACTAATAGAGCATCTCGTTTCCGGGTCACAAATTTTGATCAATATTGGGTCCCAATACGGTTGATCCCACGAGATATCATTACAGTGGTAGTAGAAAAAGAATAGTAATAATTACTGACTCTAGAAAGAAAAAAAGGATGCGATACGTCGATACATTTTTATTTAAATATTTGCAGAAACGATAAAAGATTGCACAGGTAATAACATCTTTTTAAGAACTTAAACCCTTCAAAAATGTTTTTGTACGTAAATGATTGGTAGAGTTCTTGTACTATTGATTATCACAAAGCATTGTAAGTCTTTTGAAAAAGATAAGTTGTTGACTTTCATATACTGTACGTGTTCGTCAATTAACATTCCACAAAAGCTCACAGTCAGAAAAAGAACACCTTCAACTGAACATTTTAACGATAACGATGACTTCTTTGGAAGAAGAATAACTTCCCGCTTGAGACGGTAAACTTTGCCGTTGCTTCTACTTCTATATATACTCCTCAAGGGAGGCTGAAGTGCGATTTCCAGACCGCACGCGCCCATTATCAAACCCTTCGCAAACGCCTCCGCACTTCGAATGTCCCCCTTAAGCACTATCGACTGTTTCTCCACGGCCTTCACTTCCACTTGCTGCGTCGATCATGATCTCGCATAGAAAATACCACCTCCCCTAGCAGCGATACCTTATATAGCACAGCCTGCTTTGTATAATTCAAATAGGAAACCGCTCATTTTTCAAAGAAACTCTACTTCTTTTCTTTTTATTTCAAGAAAATCATTTTCATTTGTTTATTATACAAGAGATACAGTATATAACATTGATAATAAATATTGTGTTTCAGATAATGTTTGATATTTCTCCACATATATAAGTATATCTTCTAAGCATTCACTTCAAATAAAAAGAGCACAGAGAAACAACTGTTACATCATGGCAATTCAATAATTACTCTTTAAATAACTCGCTCGATTGTTACTTCCTCAAACATAAACAGCAAGAACAACGTAGGAAAAGCAACATTGGCTTTTCGATTTGCCACATCTCCGTCATGTGCACTTCGGTAATTCTTCGGCAGTTGGAATCTTCCGGAGGGAAAAAACTCCCCAAAGGCACACACCAAGTCGATGTGGCGTACGACTGTGGCTGCAGTATATACGGATGCTGTTTCGTTCTTGTGCAACTCTATTTTCCCACTCGGATTGCTTGTTTACGTCTGGCTATGCGTTACGGACGCGACGACTTTTAAACGATTGCCGGGTAGGTGCCGTCTTGGATCGATTTTTCGCTTCTTATATCGGATTTCTTTCTCTCTTTCTAGATACGCTCTTATTTTCGCGCTTTCCTCTACCGACAGTGGAGAGATAGTAGAGCTTTCGCGAAGTCACCGAGCTCACTTGAAACGCGCACGCACTTTCCGTGCTATATATCGTGGATGAGGCGGCTAAAGACCGTAGTTATACCGTGTAATCCTTCAGTTTGAAGTATCTTGCTTTATTTATTATTTTATCGCTGCGCGAGTCATTTACCTTGGCTTATTGCACTTTTATTTTTTCACGCATGAATGGATCGAGCTTAAGTAAGGTAGTCTATGAAAATCGACATTTAATGTCTTTATAAAGTGACGAATTGAATGAGGAAGTTGCAGCCGACGAATTGGAATTTGTTGTTTAGGTATAAATTGGCATATGCAAAAGCAATACTTTGTTTGAATTGAAAGATATAAACGATTAAAATTATAGTAACTATTTTTAAATATTTCTTTGCTATAAAAAGAAGATTTGTTTAAAAAGCATGACCTATCACGTTTTCGTTTTAATCACAAAAAAGCGTTAGCATCGAATTCCAAGATAAAAAATTGTAGTTCGCAAAGCCAGTGGCAGAAACAAATAATGATCGGTGCTCATTTCAAAGTTAAACTTTAAAATCCACGCGAAAGCGGCATATCGATGAGAGCTAACAGCCAGCCGTCACGAGAATTTATTCAAGCCGAAGTCGGCGGCGGTAATAGCGTTGCAATATGCATGCGGCAAGCGCTTTTAATATCGCCTCCGCGCAAGAGAGAAAGAGAGAGAGAGAAACCATCCGGTCACTGCGCCGCGAGAATCTCAGTTCGCGTCGACGCGACCCCTGTGCCACACAGCTTTCCTACACGCGGCTGAATTCGTCTAGTGGAAGCAATGCGATTTCGCATTTCCCATCGCTTTATTTCAGAGAGGAAGTACTTTTATTCCCTCCTGCGCTGTCGCTGCTGCTGCTGCTGCTCCTGCTGCTTCTCGTTCTTTGTTCCGTGCTTCCTTTGATCTCCTTTATATAAGCGTGCAAATATTTGTCTGTCCTGGCGCTACTTCCATGCTACTGCGGCGCATAGGTTCGCCTCGTCGCTTGTCTTTCGTCTCTTCACCAATTCTATATATCATTGACTACCGCACTCCCTTGCTTGATCCTTCCTTCCCTCTTTCTTTACTTCCTTTCGTCATCATCTTCGTCGACTCTGATCTTTTTTCTCGTAGCTCAAGAAGAAGATTGTTATTTTAAAAATGAATGAACATAATATTTTTCTCTTCATTTTGCTTTTTGTCACAGTATTAAAAGTAAATGATAATAGCTATGAAGAAGAAGTTGTCATTGAAACAAAAAACAATCTTCTAATTTATACAGAGTTATAAGAATCTTTGTTATTATTTATAGTTGATACAGAAATTCCACAAAAGTCCACTAATCGAAAGTCTAAAAATATCAAGTTAGACCGCATTTTGCAAGTTATTATAAATTATTTAAAGACTCCATCATATAACATTTTTTCATTTAAGTTCAATTTAAATTCAATTCGCTATATTTATTAAATCCCAACTAATAATACTTTGCAGTAGATAAATACGCAATATTTATTCTTTATGCATAACCTCAAAGGACTCGAAGTAAGGTTAGTTCAAATTTTTCATCCTCTGTGTTAGTTGGTTACATCTCTGATAAAATTGAATTAATCAAGAGAGCAATTGTTTAAAAACACTAAAAGCGTAAACAATTGTTCGCATCGTTTCCCCCGCTCCCCCTACCCCGGTTTCTCTCGCCATGTCGACGCTTGCCATGCAAAACATTCATCATTCGTTGGAATATTCTTGGGAAACATAGTGCCTGCCACCACTGTCACCTTTCCTACAGCCGTCAACAAATCAATGCGAGAGATTTCCTATGGGGCGTCCCTGAATCAACGCAAAGACAAGAGGAGCGCAACGAAGAGAGATGGGGAGAGCTTTCAAGGGGAGATGGGCGATACTTTTAATTCCGGAATGAGAAATTCTAGGGTATATACATAAAACGATGTTTTGTTATGACAAGGTGAAATTATCAAGCTTTCAATTTGCATCGGGGTGACCCTTGCTCGTTTTCTTTCCCAGCGATTATCGCGACAAAGGAAGATAGAGAGCAATTCAATTTTCTATAGAAATTTAATGGGGAAACGGGTCGCGCGCGGGACTATACAATGAATTGTGGCTTCGAGCTCTCACCGAAAATGCTGCGATTGTTTCAGCAGATACTGCTATTATTATGCAGCTCAGATTGGAGAGAGGTTCTCTCGGTCTCTTGCATCTTTAATTTCGCTGGTCCTGGCAAGGTTATATCATGTAATTGTTATTTGAAGGGCTTCAGTTGTCGCGAATTGCATACTCTAAGCTCTGAAGTACTGCTACAATCTCTGCTTTCATTTGCTGTTTCGTCATAAACATGCACTATAAATAAATGTTTGTCCCAGTTCTATTATCCGAAAATTTTGAAAACTTTCCATTTGAATAAATAAAACGTATACATGAAGCATAGCCAACAACAACGTAACGCACAGAGCGTTAATGTTTCACGAGCTTTAAGTCAGAAAGAAGACCATTAATTTGCTGCAGCAGATGTTTTAGCATTTTCAGTGTGCACAAACAACGCTCGACTATATTGCGCGCAATGCATGTCCCTCTCTCTGATAAATGCGCGCAGAAGGGAATATCCTAAAAGAGGAGCTGCAGCGCGCTCTATGCGAGAGGGGCTCGAGGAAAAAGAATAATGGACCTTCCATTGAATAAATTGCCGAGAGGAACATTGAGAGAGAGAGAGAGAGTGTGTGTCAGGCCAGTAGCGGCGACTTTTCCATTTCCTCCTTCGACGGAAATGGAAAAGCCACGGCGGCAGCGCGCAATGACGTCTGACTGCTTGCTTGCACCGACTGTGCTCAGGATTGCCGCTCGAAACGATATGACCGTTGTCTGATAATCGTCTGCGCGTTTCTGCTTGAATGGTGATGCGTCGCCAACGGAAGCCCAATCTAGCCTCCCTCACCCTTATTCTGCGACCTTCCACCTTGAATGGAGACTTATCTCGGACGCCGCTCGAGGGTCACGCTACTACTGCGACCTACTGTATATCTCGTCCGATCTTTCTTTAAACTGCGCGACTCCGAAACTAAGTTTCTAATTTACTCTCGCCATTAGCGTTTGCTCGAGATTAAACTTTTCGCGCAGAGTTTAAAAATAATCGCTTCCTTATCAGAAGGAGACGCAGCAGAGTTCGAGGCTCTCTCTAGCACACTTTCATTCAATGAGCTGGATTAGTTTTTATGCTAATTCTTGGCAAACATTGACCGAAAAGTTTGCTGCGAATTTCCACTTGAAGAGATGTTTTAATTTAGCGAGTGTATTCTATTGTCGCTAGAGCTTAAATGACCTGAAGCGTTTAATATAAGTGGTGGACTCACTGGGGTGTTGGACTCTGGAACGTTGTCGTTTTGCATCACGAGAGACTAGCATTTGTTAGATCCCTTGAAGAAGAAGCTTCACGCATGATGATGGAAAGTTTAAGCCTTTGCGTTTGAAAAGTAGTTCAAAGCTGCTTCTAATTGTTGTCAAAGCCATCCGACTAGCATATGCCCACTCCAGTCAGTCGTCTGGCCTGTAGTATTTTGCTTTAAAAAGTTTGTTGCGAGCTGCACTTGATTTTTCCACTGAACTAAGTTTTGAAGGTGACTGAAAGTCGAGTAAATAAAGTTGTTAAAAAATATGAAGATACGATATATCTTATTCAGAATAAAGATTCGAAATAACTTTTTTTTATACGTTAGTTTTTTGTAAACAGAGTTCAAGACTATTTCATTTATACCGTATAAACTTCAAACACAGAACTTCAGCCGTCAGCTTTTGCATCAGCTCAACCCCCTTAATGTCGCTTTCAACTGTAAGCGTATAAGACAATCGAAAATACACTTTGCAATCCGAAATCGATATCCAAATGAAATTTTCACGCGGGGAAGGAGGGCGACGTTATTGAAAATTAAACAAGCCGAAACTCCATTCGATTCGGCGACGAGAAAAGTCGGGGGCTCTCGTTCAAAGCTAAAAGTGTGAAAGCGCCAGATAGACGCCCGCGTGCCTTTGTCGATTTACGCCTCGGCTGGCATGCAAAAAAAAAAAAAAAAAACACGGCGTCGCGCACAGCTGCTAGAGAGAAAAGTCGATCTCATCCCTCTATCCCACACACATACGTTTTCCGTCAAACAGTGCGCCACGACGTGCCGTGGAATAATAATGGCGCGCGAAAGCCATGTGTCTCCGTCTGTATATGTACGTGTGAGACAGGCCAATACGCTGATGGAAGAGGATGCGTGGCAGGAAATAGATTGTATGCCGCGAAGGTGTCAATGAAAATTCTGCGCGCGCGCGCCGCTACCGCTTTTTACGCGCAGCTATACTGATTGCCTGCAATTTCATGCACGCGGAGAATTCCCGATCCGAATTAATTTCGCGCAAGCCCCAGGCTCGTCGCTATTTCACCTGTGGACCGTGCCCGGGTATAATGCTGATGCCTGGAACTCGTTAGTCGAGAGATTTACAGGCTGGATTTTCATGAGATTTTATTGCCGGCTATTGTGTCATACTCTCTCGGTGGACGGCTTGATCAGTGATATTGAATGCCGCGCCTGCCTCTCTCGATTGTGTATTATTTATGCGGACGCTCTGGCGTACTGAATTATTGTAATTTCTAGGTGAAACTCTCGGGAATATTTTGTAGCTATTGTAAATATTGTTGTACAAATTCGATCACTTCCCTTTTATACATCAACATTCAAATATCCATAAATCTGTTGTGCCTAAAGATTCATGAAATGACATGCGTCGAAAGCAAAGCTGATCCATTACGAGCCATGAATCATACATTTATATACGAATCTCCGCTCAGGAAAACAAGGCATGCGTGCCCTGCTTCGATGCGACAGCCGGGTATAGTAGAACGGCACTTAGATATATATATATCCAAGAGGGAAGGGCCCTCCTTCGAAGCGAAAACCCTATTGTGGTGGAAAAACCATGTACAAAACTGTCGTCGGGATATAAGTCGCTCGACCGTATACATATATAGCGTGGAGAGAGAAAAGGCAGCGAGGCAGGCAAAAGCTCGCACACAGCAGTCTCATCGCCGTGAAGAAACTCTTCGTGGCGTGTAAACTCGCATAGACGACGACGACGTCGCCGCATCTCTCTCTTGCGTCGGTTTTTGGTCGGCTGACGCCAGAGCGCAGGGAATAAAGATAGATGAAGGGAGAAGGGCGTGCAGTGGAGTTCTGAACGTGACGGGAATAACTGGGTGACGTAGACTGTGTATATGAAAAGCTTGACAGGCCTCTCGCCGCTATAAGATTATTCCATAAAATCTGCATACTCGAATCAGCTCTCTCTATATATAGAGCGGCGTCGAAAGCTCATTCCCCGCGAGAGCGAAAGAGAGTAGCGCCCACAAGATATATGCAGAAAGTATATATATGTGTGTGTGTGTGTGACGAGATCGATCCACGCGAAATGGCCCCTGGACACCGCGTGCGGTGAATTGACGTATTGCAATATTGCAGCGACGAGCTGGAAGTCCCAAGAGAGTCCCTTGGAAAACCGCGATCGAGAAATGCTCGTAGTCTTTAATTGAGAGAGCTCACGATAGCCAGACAGCCAATCTACCGGTTCGTTTGATTCGCGCTGCAGTCCTATGCGTAGATTTCGCTCTCTCTCTATATATCTCTCTCATCCCCCTCCACTTGAGTCGCGAAATTGTCGTTTCCATTACGCTGCCGCTCAATGGTCGTTTATTAATTTCATCAGCGCGATTATAGAATCGCGCAATGGGACTCGTCAGGAGAGCTCGAGCTCAAATGAACGCTTTAATTAGTTTTCATACTTCTATCTCTCGATAATTCTCTTCTTTGATTTTAATTATGCAGGTTTCGGATGATCGGATTATGGGAAACGATTTTTCGCTATTGTCTTGTATTTCAGCTGCGGTGACTATAAGTTTGAGCTTTTATTCAGAAAATTGCCGGCTGTCGTTGATTATTGATTTGTCGGAGTGAGAAAGTTTGATCGCAAAGACTGATAGCGGGAAATTAATGTTTTTTTACTTATATGCTGATCACAGAATTTATAATTGTCTGATGCCGGTACAGGCGGTAATTACATAGTAATTAAATTTTCATCATGTTTGGAATGATTCTCATTTACGAACTGTAATAGAGACAGAAACAGTTGATTTATAGATTAATCAAAATGATTTCGATCATCCATCTTCATTAATTATACTCGAAATGATGAGCCTGCGTGTTATATAGGATCCTGTACAATATGTATACTAGATCCTGCTTACAACATAACCGAAAAGAATCCAATATCATAAAAATCGTTAAAAAAAGTTCGTCATTTGCGTTTGTCACGGTACACTACCATTATATTCTCATCACTTATCATCTTACGAGCTTAGATTCTCCTTCGCCTTCTATTACGTTTTCTTAGCCTATGGACATACTAAAACTATCAAGATAGCTAAAAAAGAACTTCTTTCCTGCAGCCACCGACGAGCCCTTTTAAAGCCAAAAAGTCACAATTTTCTTGATAAGACCCTCGGCCCAATAGCTCCGCTCAATCACCTTTCTCTTTACATTCTCTTTTCCTCTCGTGGCTCTTCTTTGATGCCACAACAGATAAAACCCCGAAGCCACGTTGCGACTAAGTCTTGGCGCAAAGCTTCCGCGACTGGCATCCCCCTCCCCCTTCTCTTTGTCATGCCTTCGAGGGATGGGTTAGGTTAAAGGCGAAAAGCTTTTGGGAAAGAGCCACGTCCGAAAACGCGCGTGCCAACTGTAACAGTGACACTTCTCTTCGCGAACGATACGACGGTTTTTTCTCTCTGCGCCAACAGCGTTTCTCACTTTACCGAGATAGATATCTCGATTTTTAGCGCTCTCTCGACGAGTTTTTTCACCGTAAACGCGAATTTTCTACCTTCGTTCGCTCTTCTCCGAGTGCGTTGTCTCATTAATTCGTGGTGCGCAGTAGCGTAAAGTTCCACTACTTTTCCTCTGGTTGATCTCGCGCGCGTTAGGCTTGATTAAAATTTACTAGGGCAGAAATTTCGATTATCTCTCTTTTCGGGAAAATTGCGCGATGCAGTATAGGGCCTGGCTTGTTAATATAGGATTGGGTATGCAATGCAATGGAAATTTATCGGCGATTCAATTCTAGACCTCCTCCGCGGTGAATAATAATCGCGCGCTTGCGTTCGGCTCTGTGTATAAGGGAATTGCGGAGAAATTAAAGAAATATCAATAATAGGGAGCAATCAGGACCCAACGCAACAATGTTTCTAATGGATGGAATTTGATTAATTTCGAATTATTGTCGAGTAGAACGAATCCAATTTCGCATTAAGAGATGCATAGAACGAAATCAGATTCGTTTGAATATTATATTATCCACAAAGCTCGACTGCTGTGTATATTCGAAGAGAGACAACAGAAAAAAGCGGACAGATAGACGCTAAGGATTCTTTTTTCCGGATCTTCCGGTTCACACCGCGCGCGCACCTATATATATCGCAAATTCACAGCACGACTTTCATTTGTTTCATCAAACTCGATTCAGCCAGCTGGCAGTCCGCGCAGAGCATAGCAGCCGCAGAGCACAAACGCGAATATCAAGAGCAGAGTAAAGGCAGGGAGGGAACGAAAAAAACAAAAAGCGAGCGATGCAGGCGTGAGTCTGTCTACATTTTTCAGCTCTTCTTGTTTCATCCGGTCGGCACAATCAGTGCTGCTGCTGAATTTCAACGCGTCCCAAAAGCTGTGTTTGCTTGGAAAGCTGCTGGTTTACCCTGATGGCGTCCGAGCAACGCTCGGCTTGTCTTTTCTCCGTTCCACGAAGCTTCTAACGAGCCGCGTTTAATTGGAATATGATACTCGCTGAATTTCTCGCTTGTTTCCCTTCTCTTCCTTGGTTTCTTTTTCTTTTGTATATGTGTGTGTGTGTGTGTGTATATGCCCGTCCTGACTCGAGAGTAAACCGCCGCGGGATACTCGTCCGAAGTGCATTAGACTAATGAGAAGAAACGTGCAAACTAAGCCAAGGGACATTACTTATTTACGTTATACACTAGGCAGACTCGGAAAATATTTTGATGGGGTTATGAATATTCCGTTGTATTCTACGGGCGTTGCTTTAGTCGTTGTGGCTGTTTAAACGGTTTTTAAGTCGCTGCGTATAATGAATACGTCGTGCAGTGTATACACCCGATATTATTGCAGTATTATGTTTCATTTTATTATTCTAGTTTTGAAGAAACTTTTAATTCATGAAAATTATTTATTTGTTTCAGGTGAGTTTTGTTTACATACGCGTCAATAATAATCCGTTCTTCATATAATATGTAAGTATTATAACAATCGCTTGTCAATAAATCATTTCAAAAGATTTACTTGTTTCCCGAGCTTCGCAGTATTTTGTGATTTTCCTTCGGATATTAAATTTCACACTATTGTTACATGCATCAATCGTGTATGTCTTTAAATTATAGAATTAAATTATTGAATAAATCTATTGTTTGCACTTGAAAACATGTGAAATTAACCATGTTAGGAAACAAATTGATCGAGTTATCAGCAAACACACACACACACACACGCTCGCAAGCACACAATTTTAGCGTTCGAAAGTTTTCAGGGTAGGCTCATTACGCCTTTGTCAAACCCGGTGTCGTAAGCAAGGCTCCCATTGAATTCGAAAAAAATCGGATCACGATGATGGGATTCGAACCCACGACCCCTCGAGAGGGAGGCAAGTGATTTACCACGGTACCATGGCCGCTCTTCAAGCTTTCTCTATAGGAAGAAGAAAAATACATATCGTAGCATTAATAAGCTCTTCGAAATATCCTTCAATAAAAGACCCACTCGTTCAATTCTCAGTAATTGCCCTTCGGCCGAAAACAAGCAAAAAAAAATCTTTATTCCGAAACTTTGCGAGAGCAAATGAAAGGCCTCGCGCACAGCCGGTATCAATTCAAGCGGAATGATTGCGACTGTTCTATTATACTTCGGTGGATCCTCTCTTGCAGCGGCCTTTATACCTGTCTTTGTGTATAACTTCAGAAACTCCAAAGCTAGCGCAACGTTTCGCCTGCGAAATATCGCTGCTATAGTACACAGGGTTCTCCCAATTGCCACGGCGTATGAGCGTCGGTCTAATACTACACTCTCCACGCGTCTTCGTCGTTGTCGTCATCGCGCATAACGCTTATACATTCCCGGCCGTTAGACTCTGATTGCTCTCTATATGCACTGCGCTTTCGTGGTGATTGCGCGCGGAGCAAGGGAAGACGCAAAGAGGTGCAACTGCTAATACACCGCTAGTTCGCGTCGTGACGATGTCGATATATATAGGACGAAATACGAATGCAGCTGGGACACCGAAAATCATGACTGCATGGAGATCGAGAGAGTTGGCGTGAAATTTAAAAATCGATGTTCGTGGTAACGTACGGTTTGAATAATACATCGCGTTAGTGTACGTATAAGAGACTAGAGTGTCTTTCTCGGTTTTATTAATAAAAAAGGAAAAGAATTCTTGATCAAGACAAATTTTTAAAAAATTTTTTAATAATTCACGAGTTATATCCGTAGTGACTTCGAAGCGTTAGATATATGCACATATAGAAAAGCGTTTATTCTTAAATGAAATAATGTCTAGAAAATCTGAAATCGATATAGATAGCTTAATCTAATCAAACTTCATCGTACAGTCTAATTTTTGCGAGTTAAAATGTATCAACGTTACAATCTGATTGTTTTTAAAATCCTCTTCAATTCCCAACGATTATATTATATGGATTAAAGATTAAATCCGTAATCTCTTACGACTCATATCATCAGGTATGAACAACGCCCTAAAAGCACAGGCGTGCTAATTTAGGCAAGCATCTCGTGCACGCGTCGGGAGTAGACAGGTCATTTCGATGTCGTAAATGTACGACATCGTTGTTAATGTATATTCGATTTTTAGCCCGCCCCCGCATCGACCGGCTACGCCACAGACCAGATATCGAGATTAACCCAGTGCGCGATATTGAATTTTACGAGCCGCCCGCAAGCACGTACCATAGGCCGTTCGTATCTTCATGGGCGAACTTTCGCGAAACGACACAGAGCTTCGCTGTTAGGTACCTGATATACGCGCAACTTCGTTATGCTTTTCGTACCAGATTTTCACGAACGGTTCACGTAGAATCTCTGTGTAATTACTTGAAAATTACTATGAAAATTTATGACCAAAAAAACAATTTTTCGATCATTATAAGAAAAGCTTAATCAATCGTGACTGTCGAAGCTCAACCGTGTATCGACTTCTCAATAAGAACGCCCAAGCTCTTCGCGGCGATAAGTAATTTTTTACAAAAAATAGTCACGTGCAACGTCGTTGAGCCGCGTACGTGTTACATTAGCGTTCTGTCGGCAATTCTACGGTCACGTTTGAACGTATCCGTTTTACTACCTGTGCGCGCCTTTTCTCCGCTCGCGTCAAACTATCTCTTCGTGCATTCCCGACCGAAGGCAACTTCGCAAGCTGTCTCTCACTCTTTCTCTCTTCCAACCAAGCCGAGTTCCGTATGCTCTTCGCTCTTCAAGAAGTACAGGGGGGTATGAGACGCAAATGAAAACTATCATTTTGCCGCTGTATATATATGTGCACATGCTAACCGCTAGGCCGAAGTTCGCAGATGAAAGCAATCATGCCTATATAGATCCAAGCCGCGATCGTGGAAGAGGTGCTTTTTTGCTGATAATTAATCCATCTACTTTTCTTTCTTATCAAGGAAACGTGAACTTGGATCATATTATTTTCTTGTTTATTTCGTGGGAAAAAAAGATCTGCCATTGTATTGGTGAGCAAGCATGCTGAATCAGTCATAATAACGCCAAGCCCGAATATCCGCATAGAGCAGAATAATTTTGGACTGGCCGTACCCCCCACCGCTCCGGCTCTTTATAAGTCTCTGGCTAGCGACGATAGGTGGCGCATTAGCAATTTTCAGTTTCCCTCATTACAATCTGCGCACCAAAATGCACATATATAGCGGTGTACCACCTAGTAGGTATGCCAAAACTGCCTTGTTGGACCTGCTGCTTGGGCCGCTCATGCTATAACTGCCTTCTTATTGCTAGTTAATACAGCTAAATTATTTAATATTTTTGAATCCTCTGTTAAGCCTCTTTTCTTTCCATTAAAAAGTTTGAAAAATTTGTAACGAATGCAAGTATAGCTGATCGATCGCTGAACCGCGCATATTTTTCGCAGAGATACTTCTCAAAAAGTACCGCGCTCTCACTTGTATCGAAACTCCAATCCTTCCATTTAACCGCCTGCACCTGCAGCAGTATATTTTCAGATTTTTTTCGGTGGTGAGTTGGCCGCGGCTAGCATCTCGCAACTTTCGAGCCACTCGCCAACTATACCAGCAGTAGTCGTTGCTGCGCGAGCCTACTTTCATTGAAATGCCAGACGACCCCGGCTCTCGGTATAGTTGAGTCTAGTTGAGTCGAGTGGCGCAACTCTTGAATCTCTATTCATGCGTTCAACCTCGCTTTAAATTTTTCCTCTCAGTCTTCCGGCTCGCACTACTGCAAGCTCCCTTACGCCGTGATGCACACACCAGCTCTAGACGAAAACGTATTTCCTTCTCTTTTTTCCCTCTCTCGTCCTTGTATGAGGCACAAGACCGTTCGCGGCCGCCCGCTCTCTCCGCTTATTTCGTTCTGGCGAGGCTCTCGCAAATGAACCGGCCTGAAAGTTTTTTAATTCGCGGGCGATTATTTTCCGAGCTTCATTATGTGCATGCGTTGGGCCGTACATCGTTGTACTTTAAACGATTGCGTCAAGTTTTTTGGTTTCTCGACATTTTTTAATGTAGTATTTTGCAGATATAGTGGGTTAGCGTATGCGTGCAGCGTATATTATCAAGCTTTGAGTAGCTGGTCGTAAAATTTCACGACGTCGTATAATGTGCTTGGATCACTTCTTATCACCAGCTGTGCTATAAGCTTTTACTGGAATTAATTGTATGGTATGCCAATATCTTCGTAAAATGCTACACTTGTGTGTCAAAGTGCTTTAATACAATGTAGAGAGAATCAGTAAAAATCCACTTTGAAATGAATTTTGTTGTCTGTAATATTGTAGTATAAATGTATACCAATACTTAAAACATCAATTGCAAGCATATACTATACAAACGGCTTTTCAACGTGTAAAGATTCGTCTGAAATATAATTGACATTCGACTTTCCTCTGATAACGTCAGTTGTGCAGAATATTGAGCGCAATAATGAGCACTCGTAATTGTCGGAGTCTGACGCGGCGTAAAAAATGTTACTCTGTGTGTTTCGCGCTTTGCTCTTTAATCCCCAGCGTTACAGACGTCGTCGCTGATGACACCTCAACGCATGCAGGCATGTAAAGAGATACCGCTGAGCTGAACACACGTGTATGTGTGTGATATGTATACGTCAGTATACACGCAGCAGAGAAGGAGAACTGCAAGAGTATTTGAAATTATTTCGTGCCAACTCTGGCGCACGTATCTGCGCACGACACAAAGTGTAGCTGCCTCTCTGAGCAAACGTTAACGTGCCTTTTTTTCTCCCTCTTGCAGCACACATATCGCATCGACGGCTGCAGCGCAATCCTCGCATTTCGTTCTCTTCTTTTTTTTTACGCTTTTTCGTTCCGACCCTGTTTTTTTTATTTGTTCCGTTTTTACGAATTCACGTCTACCCTCTTCTCAGCATTGGCAGTTGTTCTCGATTTTAAACTTTGTTTGCTTTTCTGCTGCTTCGGCTCTTCTGGATAATGTGTTTTATCGATTCAGTTAGCAAGTAGATTCGTGAATAATTCGTTTGCTTTTCACTTTACTCTTTTTATACGGAATATACAGTGATAGGAAATTTATTAATAATACGCGTCGTATCTATTTTATATATCATATAAAAGAGTACCAGATTTTCCTCCGAAGTCACTGCACATATGAGGGGCAACGTTCGAGGAAGATCCCTCGCCCTCGTCATATTCGAGCAGTATGTACACACGTGAGGAAAATAAGACGAAATAGCGAGTCTCTTCGAAGAGTAGTTGCAGGAGAAGGTAAAAGATGCGAGGGAAGGGAACAATGGCTGTGGAAGCTTCCCCATCTATATATTTTCACGTGAGGGTATATAATATGTACGTGTGGAGAAATGACGCGAGTGGCTGTGTAAACGTATTTGGAAGCAGTTTCCAGGAGGCACTCAAGTTCTATTTTTTACCTTCTGGGGGATATAACGTTTCGGCATGGCATAAGACACGTTATCGAGCGACATTCACTCAGCTGGATATTAATAAAGTTAGTAAAAGTACGGAGCATTTTTGTTGATTTTTTTTTTGTTTGAGAATCGTGCAATATAAATTTCAAGAACGTAAGGTATTAAGCGTAATTGTTCGTTAAAGATTTTATTCGACTGAATATTTTAGTTGTCGTAAAGTTTTGAAACACTTGGCCTCTTTTCACATGCTAAAATAATAATGCCTTTGTTTTACAAGACAATCAACTTTTTAAATTAATTTAACGCTGTGCTGCAGAAGGGAGTTGAAGGTAGGAATTTTTAATTGAATCAAGCGCTACAAAGGCGAACAAAGCACCTTCTTATTATGTATACCCACTTTAAAAGCTAATTATACTCATTCTTAAAGTAAATCCTCGACTAAGATCCAAAGAAACGTAGCAAGAAAAGCTCCCGGTCGGTAAATCTCTCGTGCACCCGAAAGTCCCTAGCGAAATATACTCGCTCTCTCTTCTCCGTGCAGTCAATAGTTCTCTACCTCTCTTTCTCTGCTACCACTACCACCACCTTCTCGGCGCTAATCCTACTTCGCGAATTTCCCGGCGCGCTAATCGTCGACCGGATAGGAATCCGGGAAGCCTGCGTACGTATAGCCGGTCGGGCAAGTTTGTCCGAGACCGATAAATTTTCGGAAATCCCAGCTATTAGAAGTGGCACTGCACATAACCCTTTGCCTATGGCATAGTCCTCTCGTCGTCGTCCTGCAGGGGCCATGTCGGTGCGTTGCTGTCGGCTTTCTGACCGGCCACCCTCGAGCTTGGATAATTTGCTCCAAGAGCGCGGCCTGTGGAACGACTTGGTTCTGCTTCGTGCTTTTGACCTTTAACAGCAGCGGCCCATTCGCGGCGCGGCTGGCATGCACCGAAAAGGCCACTTCAAGCAATTCGCGCTCTGAATGGCCTGGCGCCGGCAACACGCTCTACAGCTGCCCGGCTTCCCTCAACCACGCAATTCCTTCTCTCTTTCTATCTGAATTAATTTAGACTTCGAGCTTTCTACTTGTTCTTAAAGGAGAAATTCGGCTTTGAAATAAAATCATTTTATAGCGTTTTTTTAGTACGTGGCAAAGATAAATCACGTAATTAATGTTATATATTCCATAATAGTGGAGCTCCATGGTAAGCCACCTGCCTACTGCTCGAGGGGTCGTGGGTTCGAATCCGATGGGAATTTTGTTTACGACACCGGATTTGAGAAAGGCGTAGATGTGATGAGATTACCCTGGAAATTTTCGAAAGCTAAAATTCATCTAGTAACAACACGGTACGTTGTGAGGCTGTGAACTTCGGAGTTCGAAAAAGCCACCCCTTTTCCTTTATTCCATAATAGTGACGTTGCTCGGTTCCGATGTAAGCTTTCGCCCCTTGTATAATGACAGTGGACCTCGACCCGGGGATACGTACTCGTGAGTGCTGAATAGGTCGTATTCTGGCCACTTTAACGTAAACTACACGTTGTACCTATAGCAAATCAAGGTATATATTGCAGAATTCCCTCTAACTACTAGTTTCCATAGCAATACATATACAGGCTACTGGGGTATGCGTTAACTGAACTGCTTTCATTCGATAGTTTTTCAAAATTTTGATATTTCAATTAAATACTTTTTTTATAATCAGATTTTACTTACAAGAAGAGCTCTTTAATTTTGAAATAGCGGAATTTCATACAGACATTGTACACGCACATTTTTTCAGTTATAAGTATGCAACTGTTTGAAAAAGTTGTCACTGCAAAACAGTATACATACACTATCGTATTAGTGAAACTTCACCATTTCAAATTTAGAGACGGCGCATGATCTTCGGGAAACCGATTCGACTGCAACTTTGGGAATTGATTTCTGATACCTAAAAATAAAATTTTGATTCGTAACTCTGGAATAACTTAAGCTAAACTTTTTTACCGAAAAAGTGAAAATAGATAAAAGAGCCCAAAGTGGTATTGCATAATATGTATTTTGAATGTTACAAACCAAAATGTAATATCCTGTTTTTTTTTAAGTTTTAGCTAAAAGTAATGGCTATACATTTACTTTTTAGGTACCAGAAATCAATTTCCAAACTTATAAAATATGTAGGTATAGAGTGAAATGAAGCTTCTTGTATATGCTCTTCATTCACTACCGGACTCGAACAAATGACGTCGGCAAATCAGAGTCACTTACACTTACTGCGGTCAGTCTTACAAACGCCAGACCACTGAACTAGCACTGAAACACGCCGTGTGTGATAAATGGCTAATCGTCGCAGCTGCCTAGCTCTGTCGGAATTCGCAGTCTGACTTCCTAACGTCGACCTTTCGGTCGCTGACTCTCCCGGGAAGAAAGCCAGCAAACGAACCGCAATCATTCCGACGCAGAAAAAGTCGGAGATCTTTTTCATTTTAAATTACCTTTTTTTATCCACCTTTTTTCGGTGCTAAAGCTCGAGAGTTAGAAACGCGAGTCCTTTGGAGATGGAAGGCATTTCTCTCAGAGGCGGTAATCTAGTAGAGTAGAGCTACTTGAATGTCACTGTCTCGGGACTTTCGGTCAAAAAGATGTTCCAAGACAGTCGCAAGTACCGGCTTGTTTGTACTGACCTCAGTGGAGCTGCTGTGGTCTCTGTTTTTATTTTCGTTTTTTCGCACTACATCCATCGTACTTACGTCGGCAGTTACTGTCACTGCCAGTGTCATTGTATTTACACCGTTTCTCACTTAACGTCTAACGTGTTGTCACTTGTATTCATTTTCAGTACAAGGTTCATCCTACGATACTGTACGAATACTTCTGATAAATTAGTTATTTATTTATTTATGAATCAACTTCTTTTTTTTAAATGAGGATAAAGTATAAAAGGTCTTAAAGGTGTCTCCTGTCTACCTTTGCTTAAATTTTTGAAGCTAATAATGACTAACTAATGATAGGTTGAAGTAAATTCCAATCCTACCATAGCAACATGCAGAAACTCGTTTCAGCGACTCTTAAGAAAATTCGTGCACATCAGGCAAATGAACAGAAACCGCAGAGTTCTTTCATGCGTGCCGGGCAGCCAGAGCCAATATTTCCTTATTCTACAACATACGACGCACGTACTCTGGTGGGCGCGATTAGTAGTGTTTCTCTTCCATTTCCCCAGGGAGATTAAGAGAGAGAGAGAGAAGAGAGAGAGAGTGTGAGAGAGGTGGCGCTGCGTACCGGTCGGAGGAGAGGAGGAAAGACCGAGAGTGGGAATTCCTCGTAATTTGTAACAGGCAATTAGATTTGTCGGGTGTGAGCTGGTGCTCGCGGGAATCTATGCGTCGGATTAGCCGTTCTAATTCAACCCGTATTAACGTCGCACTTTCGCCCGAGCTCGTATATAGTGCTCTCCCCCCCCCCTCTCCGGCAGGGTTCACACACAAAATAGGCATAGACTCGGTGGCTTTAATTTCGAATGCTTTCGCGTTGCTGCGGTGACGCAGTTACTTATTTAGTAGCGGCGTGTGTGCACAGCGTGCCACACGATATGCCCCGAGTTGTTTGCATTTCTGGATTTTGATGCTGCCGCCTCTGTTTCGGAGCTTGCAGCTATGTCGCTTATGTACGCATGTCTGAAGTTGCTATACTGGGAGCGGAGTTGACGAGAAGTAAATTGTGATGCATCGAGTTAGAATACCTCGAAATTAATCGCTGTTGTTAAGTTGATCAACCGTTTATAATTTTATATTTTTAATGAAAAATTGAGGTTATTGAGTTATTTATTGCAGCAGTTGAAAAATTTCCCGTGTCTGGATTAATACTATAGTTACAGTTATGAAGACATCCATTTATTACATATCGTCCGTATCCATTATTTTCTCTGCGGTGTTAAGGGATTATATAATGAAGCTGAAAGATTATTTATTGCTTGCAACTCATTAATAACATATTACATGAAATACGATCTTGAATAATTTATTTCGTCGTTTACGTTTATTCCAATACTATTAATCACAGAAGCAATATTAAAGGACGATAATAAAAATTAATAGGATATCTTTTCATTCAAGTTGATAACAAAGCTGCTTCAAAATGAAAGAAATTAATTAAAAGAAATTGATTCAAAGTATTTATTAAATTCGTTATTATGACAAAACAGGAATTCAATCAAAGTCACTGATGGTTCAATTCAATTACTACCGCATTTATGAAAGTACTTAACGCAACTTCAAAAAATCAAAAGATTGTTGATGAAAGTTAAGTAATATAAAAAAATTTCATTATTTCAATTTCATATTTTTTTCTTAGCCTTTCCATTATCCTGAAATTTCTTTGACTTTTGCTAGAATGCGAACTCTGTAAAGCGAAAGAGGAGCAAACATTGCACAGCTTGCTCTAAACGTGCGTAAGCGCATAGATGGTTATCGTTCGTCTGTGCGTAAGCATATGTATATGTGTGTATATTATATGTGCGCGCTAGAGTTGTGCGCACAGGCTCGGCACGTGCATAATTTCTCCTGATGTAGGGCCACGTCGAGATGCTTTACGGGATATAATTTATGGCAAACGTCTCTGCTGCAGCACGCTCCTGCAGTATTCTACTTGCTGGGTGTTATATACTCTCTTTTAGCGTCATTTCAAAATATAAACATAATGGTATTTTTGTACTGCACAATATATATTACAACATTAAACGAAAACGGTGATTTTTTACGTCTGTGAGATGAGTGGTAACGTTATAATATCAGGCTATAAAATAATCGTACCAGCATGACAAGTAGTAAACATGCGTGTATAGTCAGACACTGGGTTTAGCTTAACATATAAAAGTATATTTAAAAAAAGTTCCATTCGATGTATGATATGTCTAATCTTCGTCTACTTCGTAATAGTATCGCTAAATCGACAAATTGTATTCAATTCAAATGCGTGATTCTTTATGTCAATAAAGCCTACCATCTCTGCGCATCAGATAACAACGTAGCTAGACGATACACACACTGGTGAGAGCTGGTGCGGTATGTAAACGCAGCTCTGAAATTGCATTACATCCAATTTCTCGAAGCGCATTTAGCTGGCAGTGGCGCGTTCCGTGGAAATAGCAGGGACGCACACACAGCCCTTGGAGAAGGTCTGACTTCTGGAAACTTAGATAACCGGACGGGGTAGGAGAGTTCCCTGGCAGATGGGCTAGCTGGGTGGCGGCACTAGCAGCCGCTGCCGCTGTCGCGTTTTACTTTGCCACAAATATGCAGCTTTCTCGTGAATTTCGTTAACCCACCGGCAGTGTGGTCGGCTTCGAAGTAGCCAGACAACCAGACGTTAATGCGTGTGCACAGTGCGCACCTATGCATAAGGATATAATTTATAGTATGCCTCTACAAAGCCAAGCTCGAAATTCTTAAGGGACAATTTGAAGCACCACATCCCAGGACATAGTGAAATTATTTTCCAAGTTATTTGTAAATTGCTCTCTGCTGGTTAGTGCACTTGGTATGAGCTTAACTATTGTTGTTAATTATCTCATCTTTTGACATCTTAACTAATGTAGTTATTACGATCTGAATCACTTATCTTTATGAGCACATAAATTTGTCAGCGCAGATATCTTGAATTAAGTTGTTAATTTACTTCTCTAACCTTTAGAGATACATACATTAAAATATCAAATGTACTTTCGAAGCATATTCAATGTATTTGCATTGAAAATAAGAAATCAGATTCATTGCTGACTTTGCTTTTTTATACTCCTTCAGAATCTCGGATTTATCCCTCCAATGCCCTATCTCATGCATCACCATAATAAGGCTATGCCGCTGGATGACTCTCGTAACGAGACAATTTAAATATTCATACATGCGCAGACCGCGCTAGCAGACTTGTGCGTCGGCTGCTGTCGCAGAGATGTGGAGCAATTTTATATTCAACATTAGAAGTACGATTTTGTTAAAATCTTGTGTAATTTTCGTCCTCCCCCACTTTGGATCTTCGCAGCTGGGATTATTTACAATTTGTCTTATCTTTTTTTCAAGTCCATATTTTTTCTTTTCGTTTTTGAAATATTGTCACTGATTTATTTGGTCAATTGCTTTAATACTTATGTCATAAAGATACGTTTCGAGATATTTAATATGGTCTTTCCAAGTGAAAAAAAATCAATACGATATTACTTTACCTTACAAAATGACTCTTTTTATATTTTACAGCTGCTTTGCGGCCAAATTGGATGTCATAAAAGTTTTCTCTGAAAAAAATTTCGTTCAATCTATGTTTATGGCCCATCTAATGCTGCTTCCACTAATAATTATAATATACAACTTTTAGTAAGCCATATAGTTATAATGCGTTCCCAGTAAAAATAAATTTTTTATATAATATTAATACAAAAACCATTAATTTTCTTCTATCGTGTCATTTCCATCCCATAAATTATGCAAGCTTTTAATAATACACAGGCGAACTATCGGCAAGCCAATGCACGACTTTACGCACAGCTAAGCATAGTAGAAATGAAGAGTCCGCCAGAATGTAAAACGGTGTGAAATTCAAATCGTAAAGCCACTCGCATCTAACGAAGCTTGAAGCAGTGCCGGTGTATAGGACGAGCAGCACAGGTAGTAACGTCCACCGGTTGCCTGATCCCTCGGCTCTTTTTTTACGAGCTCGCGCATGGCTCTCGAGACGGCTCTTCCCGCTGCAGCAGCTGCTGCTTGAATTTGCGTGGCTGGCCGCGAATAACTCGCTAGCTGCCTCGCTCGAAATTTGACTTTTAGAACCGACATCGGAGGCTACGCTGTCGCGTTACGCACCCGGGCAACTTGGGCGCGTTATACTGTGTGCGGCACTGTTCTCACTGTCCGTAACGACGAGACGCTAAGCTCGGAAAATGTTCCTTGATTTTAGCCGTGACGCTTAACATGGAGCAAGATTAATAACCAGCATCTTTCTTGCCGCATCTTTTATATGCGTTATTGCGCTGTGAGAGTCTACTCTAACTATGCTATGATCTTTTCTCTTTTGCACAATGCATCTATACGCTTTTTCTCTATTATTTAGTACTTCTTTTACACAACGTTGGAGCTGGAAATTTTCAGTTTCTGGTTGCGGAGAAAGAAGAAAGCGATAATTGCAGGGGAAAGGTTAAAAGAGCCCTCGGGGCGTAATTTCAAAGGAAAATAGTCTGTTAACCCTTTTGTTCGTGCAATGATGAATGCTGTGAACATTAAAAATTTCAACCTAAAATTTTAGGAAGCGTTAGGTAGTCTGCTTTAATAAAATATTTGTTACGAGATTTATTAAGTATACCTACAAGGTACAAGAGAAAATATAATTATTTACGTACACAACTATTAATTGTGACTATGATCGATGATTATTATTCCATTGAATAACGATATTGTAGAAGAAAATAATTGATTGAATATTTCTTTTTTTCTGTTACAGGTGAGTTGTTTTAAACGATTCTAAAATAATGGGTATGGTGAGTATAGGTGTGGGATACTACGAATTATGCTACGCTTTATACGAAAAGAAATTGCGTGAGTTTTTAAAATACACTTTTTAACTATTAAAAAAATATATATCACATATGTAACACTTCAACAATAGCCAATATTCCAGTTTCGTGGTCCGATCAAATGTTACTGTAAAATACTCTAGTCTGAAAAGGGCCAACCTATATAAATAAACCACAGGATTACAAAATAAAATAAAACTCAGGTATCCAAATATAAAAGTGTGCTGGTAGCAATATTTAACTACATAAAACGGGTATTTTGCAGTGTCCTGCTGCCGCAGCTTATTAAATAAAGGACTGAGTATCGATTGAGAGATTGTTTCGTTTTGTTTGCGTTGACTTTTTCGATGTAGGTGGCTCTATTTCACCATGTACACCTGATCTGTCCGAAAGTTGTTTATAGTGCCATTAATTTTTCGCGTGGGTTTCGAGTCGGTATTTGAAATATGGCTATATGGTATAGGTACGAAGTCTTTATAGATTTTTCACGATAAACCGTATTATATATATACGTATGTATATCAGTCATGTTTTTACTGTCCAATGCTTATTTTAAAATAGTCATGCTATGAAATAACTTTAAATATTTAATTAATAAATTTTATTTGTATAATATATATGTTAATATAATCATACAATCATTATTGAATCACTATATCGTATTCTAACCATTGGATTTTTTTACATTTCATTTTAACAAAAACGCGAGACTATAAGCCATTTTTTTGTTACTTTTAAGTAATGATTATTTTAGTACCATTATAACAAAGATATTTTTGCAAAAAAACAAAGTGTAATTCAAATTTCTTGTTTAGGTTAAAAATAAATCTTTCCAAGTTATCGACTTTCATAATCTTCGATCTCTTGCTCGTTAGAGTTTCGTACTTCTACATACTCCACGCACACGCAAGAACGCACATGCATACCGTCAACGCTTCAATAAAGACGGAAGCAGTCGGCTGAAGCATCCGAAAGTTTGTTCAAGAAGATTGCTTAACGAAGCAATTTCCAAAGTTGACGCAGCATAGAAAACCTATTCTCTGAATAGCAATTATTTATAACAGATTCTCGATGCAGTACTATAGTAGTGTATTGTACTCACACTCTCTCTCTCTCTCTCTCTCTCTCTCTCTCTCTTGCGCTTTCCCCTTCGCAGCAGTCACTGCTCGCTTGAACAATTGCCTTTCATCCGAGTCGGAAATTCAGCAACACGCGGCAGTAGCAGAAGCCGCGCGAAAGTAGGCTAGGCGTGAAAAACTCTGCTCTCTCTTTCTCTTTCTCCTGTGTGCCGGATAGAAATAAAAGTTTTCATTGAAGCTGCTTCTGGCCTGCAAGACCTCGAAACCGCCTTTCATCCTCTTCCCGCGGGCAAAAAGACACAGGCTCGCATGCCCGCGTGCACTCGCGATACACGTTAGACTCTTTTCGCCGAGCTGCTAGCTTGCGCGCGTTGCTTGGATTCGTCGTTTCGCGCTTCCGATTCTTGACTCACATATCGCGCTTCTTACGCTGTGTCGCGTGTGGTCTTTCGCTTTTTCTATTTTCCATTTGCTGCTTTGCCACAGCTGCCAGTGCTTCTCAACCAAGCGAGCCTTTCAACGCCTTTCATCCCTCTCTTTCTCTCTGATGTAGCACAACCAGAAGCGTTGTTGGCTTCTTTTCTCCCCTATTTATCTCTTTTATTTTACCCCTTTGTGATTTCACTCTTGCACTACTCTTTCGCACTTTTATTACGCGTTATACTTCCTTAGTCATCAATTTCAGTGTTTTTTTGTATCTTTTTATTTTAACATTACTCTGTGTGTAAAGATGTGGGTGAATCGAATCTGGTAGTTTTGTTGCAAATTGAAAGCTTCAGTCGATTGCGATGAGATCGGAAGCATAACATCACTATCATCAATGTGTGCAGAAGCGAATGCGAAGCTGAATGTTATAATTATTTATTTATTAATAGCTACTGACTCACCACATTTTGATAGAAATAAGTAAGCAGAGGATTGATATTAAAATTATATTGTGAAAGTAGCTTTTCACCTCTCTTTTTTGCTTCAACTCTATTAAAAACGATAATAAATTCATATTCAACTGCTTTAATCAACTGCTATCAGGTAAAAGTTATTACCATAAAATCTATTTGAAATAAACACAATGATAGTAACTATTTGGGTTATAGGCATAGGGATATAATGACATATTTATAGAGCTAAATTTAAAAGAACTCTGTCTTTGCAATAATCGATAGCGATCGAGTTGAAGTACCCTTTCGCTAAGAGTATAGTCGTTTACTGGCATATGTTTTTCAATGAAGCAATTTTTAAGACTCTTTTTTAAGCTATAAAACGGCGTTTCAAGTGCTCTTATCTGCTTAATACGCGCATATAATTAGGCAAATCAGGGACATTCCTATGCTCTGTAATTTTACGCGTGGATTTGTACTGTATAACAATAAACATGTAAAAATGATATAGTATATTACGTACCTAGGCCGGGAAAATAAAGAATGTCCCAGATCGCATGTGTATTGCCGCCCGAGGTGAAGCTGAGGGTAGCAAACATGTGATCTGAGCATTCTTTGTCCCCGGCCGTTTTACATGCCCCAGCGGTCGGAAAGTGACATTTTCCAGTCCGGTGCGCGGACGGGAAATGTCACTTCCCGGCCACTGCAGCATATAAATGCGCATACTTGGATAACTATCATCATCACTCGAAAATAACGATTGTCGTTTTGTTAAATTAATTATTTCTAATTTTATATAATTAAATCTTATTATATTTGAATATTCGCTTCCAAAATCGTATATTTTGTCAAAGTTTGTTTCAAATTGTGCAATATTTTTGTTACAATATGTAATATCATCTCATCGCGGAAGTTTAACTAGATTTAGGTATTTAAGAAGACTTGGAAAATATCTGTAAAATCAACTGTGAGACTACTTTTTACTCTGGATACACTATATAACATTTTTTTTATAATATCTTACGTTTACGGACGTAAAACTTGAAAAATTTGTTAACATGTTTAACTATTTCCGACTTGTAGCTTAATTAATTTTGTCTTCACTTTAACATTTACTTTTCTACAAAATATTAGCATCACATTGAAAGTTGAAAGTTCACTGAAAGAGTTTAAAACAATACTGTTCGTCACTCTTGCTTCATAACGTCATATATCTTGTTTTTAGTGTAATAGAGCTGTCAAGAGCATTTTAGTCAGCAGAGTGATATACCAGAATAAATATAAAACGCCGACCGCGAACTCGAATACAGAAATTTTTTCAGTTACCTGTATCCGGGAGATATCCCACGTATTGGGGTCACACTGATCGCGATTGTTAAATATGAGACTCAGCATCTCTCTGGTATTCAAGGTCCTTCTTGTTCTTGTCAGTGTCCGCATTAGAAGTATCCTTTGTTTTTTTATTTACTTAGTTCAGCTTATTCGTATCGTAGTTCTAGTAATAAAAGATAACGCTTACATAAATATCTCATAAATATAGACAGCGCAGTACGTTAGCAAAAAAGTATTATAAAATCAGTAGTATAAGTCAAGTTTGGTCAGGCCACTTATTTTAATTTTATTCTGGTCAAATAGCTTCTTTTTTTTGTACAAAATCAACAATATGCACATTGATACTGTTATTATATACATGATTCGTAAAGGAAGTATTACGAAAGCCATAATAATAAAGACGTGTGCGTATAAAACTTATTCAATATATTTGTATTACGATCACGAGGATTGAGTAGTATTCAAAGATACTAGGTTTGATTTCATAGAATCGCCGAAGACTGGGATTATTTAAATTATTTATAATGACCTTTGTTTATATATTTCAATTTTATTCAACTATACTTTATGAAAAATTGAATAAAACGAAGTAAATTGGAATATTCTGCGCACTCTTTTAATCTATTCTTTAACAGAAGATTTCGCGATCAAGTAGTACAAAACCATGTTTGGTCAGACCACGTACTTTATATTTATTTTGTGTCAAATCTGACATTTAGTAGAAAATAAACAAGATTAGTTATTTTGTATTTCCCTGGAGATAAGATCTACTTCAAAACTTACCTACCTTTATGTAATAAATATGAAGTCCTCCTAGTGTATGTGAAATTTGGAGTAGCATGCTTTGGTACCGAGACTGCGAAACTCTTGCGAAAGTAGCACAGCTTGGATAAACTGATACTTAATTAGTCTCCTCTGTGTCAACAAATTGACGCACGTGGCTTGGCGACGTGCTTTCGCTTGCGCGCTCGACTACTGCACCCTCTGTTATCCAGTAACTGCTCTAGTCTCGTGACTCAGTGTTGGTAATTTACACCCTCGATACGGCAGATTTCATTATCGATCCAATTAATCATTTCTATTTTATTGCATTAAATTCTCATGATTGTTCCTTATACTGCACTTCATTAATAATAAAAAATCGCAAATATTTTCGAGTAACAAAAATTATATATTTCGCAAACGAGGAATCCATTTTCAAATATCAGCAAACACACTTTTAAGAGTGACCAAATAACGGAAATATCAAAAGACTGTAATATTTGATAATTCGGAATAAATATTCACGAACTGACTCGTTTAAATTTCAAATCTTAATTTGGCAATGCCCACCGGGCTAAAACCCATGCGTTGATAAGATTGCTTTTCATCTTGCTGACCGCGCGATTCAGCCGGTGCGTGGGTAGGTAAGTCAGAGACCTGACACCCCTACAGCGCTTCTAGGCTTAAGCTCTGCGCCGTCGGCTTCGACGCGAATTTCCCGAACGAACGCGAGCTTTACGAGTCTACGGTAGAGGCTTAGTCTCCGCTTTCGGCTCGTGTCGACAGATGGAGTCAGCGACGCTGCCATCGGTTGGGCTCCGATCAATAAGCCGTCAGCAGAGCCACCGCCACCGCACCGGCGGCGCCCACCACCACCCTTCGACGGCTTTCTCGAATACGTCACTGCCTCTCTCAGCACATCCGTCTTCTTCCTGCTATAGATTCAGCTTCCTTCTCCTTTGCGCGCGCGCTCTCTCTCCGCTTAATCGAATGAGAAATTGACGCTTCTCCGGGGTTTGTAATGTAATCTTAGACGAAATTCCGGGGAAAATTGAAACACTTAATCCGATACTGATGCGCGGCATTACCATTTAACTTAAAATTAATTTCCCGGCTTTTCGACAAATGCAATTTGCTTTATTAACTATGTGCGATAAACTGCTTTACTATATCGAATAATGACGAAGAAATATTTTGCGCTAGTTGTACAGAAAAACTAACGGTATATGCATTAGTATGTAATATAGATTGCAAAAATTGAATTTCTTCTAAAGTGCTGCTCTTTTGGGTACAGCTTGTATCCGCAAAGATGTTCTTCTATTCCCATGCGACGCTTGCTTTCCGAATAGTATACAATTTATTCAGAGCTATACGCGTAATCTCGAAGAAGTCTTTCTATTTCAGTTGCAAATTCGAAATAACGACACTTTAATCCAAATTTGAAAAATCTACTAATGTCAAATATCGTACAAAATTTTATGCAGCTCTCGATTCAAACGCAATGACTATAATAAATCAAAACAAATTGATGATGATTTCAATCAGGCTGGTCATTCACGAAATCCTGTAGTGATTAAAATTGCTCCGTTATAACAATTATCTGTTATCACGAAACAAAGTGCTTTGTACCCCTCGATCTCACCCAGATCCACTGCTCCATTCTAGACCGCATTTTGTCGGTCGATGTCAATCCGCGATTGGTGTCGTCCGCGCGCAAAGTTCTCATGGCGGGTTAGTGGGCGGTCGGGTGGCTGGCTGACGCATATTTCCCGGAAGCGGCGCAATTAGTACCCGCGCGATTTACGATCGATCCAGGCAGGCTCTGCCGTTGCCGAGATGGCGCGTTTGCGTCGCGGTAACGATTCCCCGGCTCGAGTTATGGAAGCCTCGATTCCCACCTGTGCGATATATCCGGATCTGGCTGAATCAATCATCCACGCCAGTGTATAGCGATGTCGTAGTATTCCGTTCTCTCACACATAACGGTTGTAGTATAGTCGAGAGCGTGAGTCATTTTCTTCCCTTCGTCGTTTCAACGTGATCTGATCGTTGTAAATGTCGTGTCGGCCGAACGAGACCATCGTGTTTTCAGTTCTCTGATTGCTGTGGTAATCTATTACGCAGATTACGCAGCTTGGTCACCTCGATCAGTTTGTAGCAGTAATCAAAATGGAATCCATTGGCGAGATTGTGATGAATCTTTTGATGCGCAGATCACTGGCGTATAGTATTGCAACGATCTGCATATATTGATGGAGTATCTCTGCTGTGTATACGTTGGTGATAAATATCACGGAGTATGAAGGTATCAACGTATTGCGGATTAGTTGAAAGTCTAAGTATAGTTGTCACAAAAAAATGTAATTATATTCTGATGGTTTATTTGGTTAACGCACTATTTTTATATAACATTCCCGGTGAGTTATACGGAATGATAATTTAGTACGGCTTGTTAGAGAATTTGGTTTGCAAAGTATAAAAACAAAATAATAATAATCTGTCGAATTTGCGTAAAAGTTTGTTAATGAAAATGCATGATGCATGCAAGTTCATGCGAAAATTATTTGGGCCAAATGAGCCAGGAGTATTTGCTGAAACTTTTTATTATTTATAAGGGTAGAGCCGTACACCTATCTACAAATGCGGCCAGTACTACTTCTGTTGCACTGCTACTGCTCCCGTTATGCAGTTTCATCCTTTCATCGCTAACGACACTAACGAGCAGTTCTCACGACGAGTGGTGCTTCGTATTGATGCCATGCTTTGACCCAAGTATAATTTCGTGCAGAGTTAATAATAAATACATCTCCCAATCAGTCCTTTTTATCAGTCTTACCTTGACTTTCGATGTCGTCTAGTCTCTTATTTTTTATATTCTGTCAAATTAAAACGTTTCCGTGCGTTTGACGATAGATATAACATCTAATTGAAGCTACGTACATAATCCTTGCGTGCTTGTGGTTGTTACTGCCTGCGGTTACGCAATAGGATGAATCCAATAATATATTGATTGTCGTAAACTCTCTCGCATCGCTAGATATAGCTTTTTGAACCGTCAGTCAATGCAATGATACTCGGATTATCTCGTAATATTCGAGCGAATAAAGAACGTCGTTACACAAGCGATTGGCATGCATTAGTCTAATAGACACAGAATCTATCTGGAGGATTGGGAAATAATACACGTATATTGAGCGCAGATAATAGCGAAATATTAAAGTTGTTCATTTTACGTAAAAAAAAATTCAAAAATAAGGCAGGTAAAAACTACAGTGATCACCTATATTCTCCAAAAAGTGCGAATCAAAATGCTTATTTCAATCGGAAAAGTATCGACGCGGCAGCATCAGCGAGTGAGTGTGTAGCATGCCGGAGGCAGTAAATCTGAAATTTCGCGAATATACATATGTTACTGGGATGGTAAAAGAAACAGGAGGAGAGCAGCATCAGCAGGGAGAATCGAGCCGAGTGTGGTATACGCTGAGGCCGCGTAGAAACTCAATTTTTTGAGAGGCCGCTTGCAAGAGGCAGCTCTAAAATACACCAACTCTGCCTCTCGCGTATCCTCGGGGCTGAGCGAGTACTGCAAAAAAAAGGCCAGGGGAAAGAAGGAAGCGCTTGTAGAGGAGAAGCAGAAAAGCTGCCAGCCAGCAGCGCAATATAACAGGGAGAGAGAGAGAGAGAAAGAGAGAGAAAAGAAAGGACGAAAGTTTCTCGTGTGTGTTTCAATGCCCCTCGAGCATTCGAATAATCGCTTGCGCTCACGTAACGTGTTCGTTTTACAAAACTTGTAATATATATATAATTTTTTTTTCAATGTTCATCTTGCTTCCAGAGTATTTAAAGCGGTCAGGATGATCCGCGTGACGTGACAGCATCGCTGGATAGGCTAATTCTGCGGTCACTTACAAGTGCTAGACCGAGTGGGGGGAGGGAGGGAGGAAGGGAGAGAATATGTAGGGGTGTAGGTATAGAGGCTAGCACAGTCGCGGTGATTAGCATGTCGAGCATTGCGGTCCCGAGTCCACTCCAATATCGACTGCATAATTACGTAACTTGGAAATGAGCCTCCTCGAATGTGCATTCACCTTTTGTACTCGTGCAAACTTAATACTTCAGTTATGCGCGGTAGTGCTGTACGGATAAATATGTGCAGTATTCGTGGTTCTGAGGCGAGATCTCGTTGTCGCGAAGAAAAACTTCTGACCTCTAGCGGTTCTGTTTGCGATCGTAGCTGATGATGATTGATTACCAATCTAGTATGCAAATGGGCTCGAGCTTCTCGTCGTCTATAATAAGATTCGCACTTTTCGCATGAATTTTCGATGAAATTACGTGTTTAAAGACGGATTTTTGTAATTTCGAATAACTTTTTTCAGTTTAATATATAACTTCGTCAGTTGAAGTTTGTATCTTAGAAAGCCCAACTTTTAAGCTGCTTTCTTAAAGGCTTTTGCCGTAGCTTTGCCACTTTATTGAACTCACGTAGTTTTCAATTTTAAAATATTTTCTTGTATCAATTTTTATTATGACTCCTATATAATTAAACTGCAAAACTGAATATTAAATAAGAATATTACGTATATTGTATTCGACGGGAGTCAAAAGAAGTGGGAGATTAAGTTATCTTCTTATTCTGGTGCTTCATTGTTCGTTACATTAAGCTGCTAAAGAATGCAAAGAGCTAAAGCAAAATGCTACCTCAGAATCATCTATGATGTTCGTTTAACAAAGTTAAAAGATGTTCTTGCAGGGTCAGATCATATTTTCTTAAAATAAAAGAAAAGAGCTTTAATTAAAATCAATAAATTCTGTAAAAAAGACCGTGCAAGTAAAAATATTGAATAAAATGGTAAATTATATTTTGTATTGTATCTTTATATGAAATTTCATACTTCTAGACATTGGGTATGTACTCACGAACAATAGCAATTTTTCAATGATTTTTCCTATGCAAGAATTTGATCTGGCTTGCAAGTTCAGGTATTGCTGAAATGCTATATTTTTCATGCTTGGAATGATCTATAGAAGCAAATATCGCAAGTCTAGTTGGTATTCCTTCGAGAAAAAAAAGGAAAAAAAATTCAATTTTCAAAGCAATTTGAAAATTTGTTAATAAATCACAGCTTTGAATTTCTGTCTATTAAATCATATATTTTAGTGAGAATCCCTCGAACACTAAATCTAGCTGCGACTGAAAATATTTATAGATGTATGTATACGTTGAGTTTTTCTGCCGTCAAAGAAGCAGGAGTTTACACGGCGGTGCACGAATATATCTTAAAATTTTTGAATCAACTTTTCGAAACGCTGATTGAATCTGTGTGCTTTTGACAGTTTGAATCTCCATCTACTTCTACGTCGTCTTCCTGTGAGCGAGGAAAATCGAGGTACGCCGCTTTTCGCGCGAGTGTTCAGCATCAGCCACTCCAGCAGAAAAAGCTGTTGCAGATAATGGAGTCAGTTGCATGTAAACGTTTTACGCGATATTCGCCAGCGGAAAAAGCAGTCGCGACTGTCTCTAAGCAGGCTTCTGCGACAGATTGCAAAAGTTCTTTCTTCCTCAAAACAAAACAAAAAAAAAGATTCTTTTCCTTCGCTTCCCGCGTTGTATATCATTGCACTTCAGGACGCAACTCATGACGTCAATTTGGCGAGTGACGTTCTCTCGCTCTCTATCTCTCTCTCTCGCTTCCTCAATGCAAATATAGGTTGTGTCGAGCGCACGCGCGCGGCTGCATCCTCTTTCGCGCTTTGCCGCACGGCTCGTCCTGTATAGGGTCTTTGGCACACGCATAACAAACAACCGCACAAATGCAGATTAGCGTAGGCACTGGCGCTTCGTATATATGTGTGGCGTGTGTGTGTCATCGTGGCAACGTCACACGTGTGCGATGCATTGTTTCTTGCCAAAGCATTGTTTAATACGGCGATGTGCGCTTCCTCGTCATTCTGGAGCCGTATGTCTCTGTCGAGTGGCGCAAACTTCATGTCTGTAGTTTTGATCACCCGTGTGTTATTGAGTTAATGCGCGCGCGTACACAGCTGGCGTTGATCCCACTGGTGGCCCTCGAGATCTCATCAAATTCGCATATGCTCTGCTGTCTACAACTTTGTCGACTTCATATACATGCTCAAGTATTTTATAACGCATACATTGTGTCATATAATACTTCATGTTGATTGTGTCGTTACGTGACGTGGCGACTAATAAGACTTTTTTTCGGTCAACAAATGTGTGAAAAACTAGCAAAGTCAGAAAACCGCATCGTGGGTTTTTTTACACTTGGCACGAACATCTCTCGACAAACAAAAAAAGATTGCTCCGTGTATTAAAAAGAAAAATTCTTCCTTTCACTGGCACTTATCTGGTTGTCGATATCAGACGCGAAGCGCCATTAACGACGGTTCCTGCATATCGAATGGCGCTTCCATGCGTTTCTCTTCAAATATCCTCGTCACCTTTCAATAATTCATTCGATGCAAGCTCTAGCGTATCGGCTATTCGTGCGCTTGAGTACTTTTCTACGATTTTTTTTGCTGATTCATTACTATCCTCTGCTTATAGTTGATGTGAAAACTAGAATCGCTTGTTCAGTATAGTTTTCTTCCTTACAGCTATTTATATACGAGACCAAATAAGGTAACATATATAGGTAATAGAAATATGGAATTCGGTTACCCCTTCTACAATTTGTTTCTTTTCGTATCAATATGCAAATTGAATTTACTATTTTGCATAACCGATCCTACGAAGAGACGTGTTTATATTAAAACTTTGTATTTTCAGTGCTGCCCTACCGTATTTCTAAAATTCTGGATTTCGCCCGGCCTCTGCCTTTTTTCAAATCCATTTCCCGGGGCACGTATATATAACACTCGACTCGCGATACAGGCGATAGTCACCGAAGCCGAGAGAGCTTTGACTTCACGGGATTTGTACTTATCCTGGTTCAACCGTCGGCTCAAGGTAAAACGCCGTTCTGCGTTTTCTTTTCGTTCTCGGAACTTCTATGACGCTCACCGCTAGAAACGCGTCATATATTTTGCTTTATGCTAGCTTCAAGAAAGATAAAAATAAAATAAATGTGATAGAAAAAAGTATTACAGAATATTGGATGATTTTCTGCGGAAAGTCGAACAAGCCGCCACGAGGATTTTCCTTCAATCGAAACAACACTTCATATTCATAGCAAAAAAGCTTGGACATTTTAGCTTACTTTTCGAACAACTATGTTATTACTAAAATGAATATTTAAAATGTGATGAAAGATTTCTTTCACTCGTGAAGATTAAAACGTACTTTTTTCTTCTTTTTGGTGCAACAAATATAAATCCGAAGGCAAAATAAATCTTTTTCCTTTGCGCTATTTTTATATTTATATCTCGAGTTCTGCTTTGGATTTCTCATTTCTCCCTTTCTCTTATACTTGCGTATGCTATTTCTTTCTCTTTTATTTTGAATTCTGGTCTTTTCTCTTTAAATAACCCTTTTGCTCTCTTTCTTAGCTCTTCTCTCGCGTCTTTCTAGTGCAGTAGTAAAGCATAAAACGGTTGTAGGAAGAGCACCTATTCGCACTTTAAGATCGACATCTCGGACGAGTGGGTGAAAACAATGGTTTGTTCGATGATTTTCTTGTCCTCTTCTCGACTAGAAGCACGTTTGAGCACGCATGCACTTTTCGAAGGAAAAGTCATACACTAACTTTTGCCATATGTTCGTATTCGCTTTGCAATATAAAATTAGAATTCAAGAAAGTATTTTGTTATACGTTACAACATCATAAATATACATAAACGTTAATAGAAATTCTGCTAATTAATCATTTGAGGCAGGTTCAATTTACAAAATTATGCGCGTAATCAACTAGAAAATAGCATTCCGCTTGGATAGATACAAACAGTTAGCTTATTCTGTTCGCATATGTTCCATAATACTGTGTTGTAATCTGATAATTCGAACAGAAACATCCCGCATCAAAGTATTAGCATTGCTTTAATAATACTAATGCAAAATAGCAAAGATTACTTTAACGATGCGGAGGGAAAAGGAAATTGTACGATGATTAGGAGAAATTGGAGTCTTCTCTTCTATTTTCGTTTCCTGCCCATATTCCCGCCACCCCTATACAGCAAAGTTGCGCATGCGTTTTCAAAGGTATTCCCTCTGTCTCCCCTTCTTTTTATCTCTTTCTTTTTTGTGTAGTGTTCCTTTTTTATCTGGACTTGCTGTCCTTTTTCAATTACCCTTCGCTATTTCGTTCCCTGAAATTACCGTCGCCAGACGACGCAGCGACAACGATTGTCGGCGCATTGAGAACGGAGTTAGCTCCCGGACCTATTGTCTCACATAATCCTACTAACGACCGCGATTCCCCGATGATTCCACCTTGTTCGCTCGTTCTTTTCTTGTACTGCTGCCGCGTGTTCTGCCTGACGTCCTTTCTTTCCCAGCGTTCGACTTTTTACTCTTCTTTTTTCCTCGTATTCATTCTTCTTTCTAAGCGGAAACACCTATTATCCGACCTTTGAAGCAGACCAGATTGGAGTTTTGACGGAACGCTGGGTAGAAAGAAGAACAAAATTTTTGTAAGGTTTTTTTGTCATTCGCGAACGAGGGTCCCATAAGTGCAAATTACGATTGAATCGATGTATAATAATAACGCGTTGAGATAGTACCGATTTTGAGCTAGCAAATTTAGCTCTTTTTATCCTCGGAGACATTCTTTGTCAGACAAGCATGCGACAATGTATTATATTTTCTCAGACATTACTTTTACTATTGTGTATAACTGCAATCTTGCTTTACAGTAAAAAGAATTTAGCCGTATATTATAAAGTATAGTTCCATCAAGCAAACAATAACGTTGATTTGGTGCTATTGAATTTAGATTTATCAGTCGACAAGTTGTAACATATACAAACTGAACCAACATAGGTATGCAATTTATGAATAATTTATCATACACGTATCAGTGGAGCTTAGAAATATGATTGTAAATACACGATCAATATTCCAAACCCCTACTGATGAACTGAATGCTACAGGCAATTCACTTTCGTTTCGAAAATTCACGTCTGTATACCAACTTCTCGAACCGTAAAAATATTCAAAACAGCGGCGCGCAGTTCTAGCATCGCTCAAAAAAAAGCGTTCTATTCTACGCAATTACGTCTATCGCGCGGAACCAATTTTTTTTTCTCATAAACAAACTCGTCGAATACTCAAAAAAAAAAACTCGTCAACAGCGAGTGATTGAATCCAGGAGTCTTTTCAAAGTGTGAGAGCAGCGAACGCAAAATTCCCGCAGCAATCTATAACGTAGTTCTATAAAAATCCGCACAAACTCGCAATTCCCGCTCTACCTCTCCTATATTTCAGGGCTCGAGCGCGTCATGCGTCGACGCGCGAAAGCAGAAGCCGCAGCGCGCGAGAACAAACTGCGGTTGCTCGACCCTATTCGTTTTAATAACTCGGTTTAGAGTCGTTCGTTAAATCGGCTGCCGTAATTAATTGGAGTGCTGGCAGCGAGCGTTGAAGCACGAGGAGGAGGAGGAGGTGCAGAGAGAAAGCCCGAAGTACATAAATGTCACACGCCATCCGGGCCTTTCTTTCTTTCCCGCGCTTTAATTTCGAGTGGAAGCTCGAATCTCTGCGGGGGCGAGGAAGTTGACGCGCCCTTGCTATTCGAATCCGACTCGCGCGCGATAAATGCTAATCGGCCGATGCTCTCTTGCTTCCACGACTTGTCGATATATCGACTATATCACGCTCAAGAGGAAGTATCCCGCGAGTGTACGCGCTGACAATTCTTCATTCATTAAGGCTTCTATAGCGCGCAGCACTATTGTTCCGAAGCGCGAGATTGCAGAGTAGAGAGACGTTCGGAGCAAAGTTTTCAGAGAATAAACTACAGCACACGGGCTGAAGAACGTTATTGCGTTTCCAAGGATATCGTGTAAATGCGTGTCGATGAAAGATTCTCTCGCTGTGTACCGCTGTGCTAGTGGATTGTGGATGTGTATTTTCAAATGTCACCTGTTATATGTGTGCATAGAATATTCCGACATTATTTTCTCCGTTTGCATTGTTCGACGGCATGATGAGAACTGTAACGCGATGTATTGTCGCGTTACACTTGGTTTATTTATTGTTCCACTATAAGTTCTTTCATCTATTGCATTAACGATTTTTAATTTCAGAATAAGCTTTTGTTCGTGACATTTATCCTATATAAATTTAATCGATCTTTTTTCGCACGAACTAAATGCAGGATACGATGCTTTTGCATGTTATATCCTGTGCACTATATCTACCTTTAGTCTCACTGGCTTTCCGTGAAAATTCATGATCGTACCCTACATATATTAGGTACTATGCGAGAGCTCGGCAGCGTCGTAATTGTTCGTAAGATGCGATTACGGTGCTATAACCTGCCTTACTGCCTTGGTACTCGGTAAAACTAGCTATGTTGCAGCCAGCCAGCTCTATACATCAAGATTCGCTTGAGGTTGTTCAGGCAGCCTCGTCGTCGTTCGAAAATACGCGATTCCAGATATCTCTCTCTTTGTTCTCATCTGATCCTCGCAGCATCTCCCTTGGTCTCTACCGAGCTATCTCGCCACCGGTTTATCGCCACATCCGCGACGGCACTTACTACGCGCGTATTGCACGCATACTCCCTGCATCAGATGGACGAGCAACCAGCTGTGTTACGAGCCTGGATTCACTGCGCCCAAGATTTGCGAGTACGTGACCCTGCGTAATAAGGGAATTTCTCGGGTAATCAAGTTGATGCCAATAATTCGCCCGACTCAGCGTTAAGACATTAATTGGGTTGCTCCTCTCGGATGAGATAGGTAGTTGGCTGGTGTAATGGCAACTTGATAAACACGTTGTGAGCTTGATTTATAGCAATAATTCTTCTGGTTAACTTTTACTCAGGGTACTTATTAAAAAATTAAACGCAGAGTATTATATGCCAAGAATCTAAAGATAAAGTATAAACATATTCACCAGGAGCTTTAGTAGTCAGGCCCCTGCAAAGTAAATCTATTATTCTCTTAATTAATTTCAGCAGCCTCGTTATTATTCCTAACTGATTCAGCTAACGCAGGAGAACGTGTAAAAGAGAATGTTCTATCTTTCGTACGAATTTTCATAACAATTTACCATATCTTTTTCACTCGTACTCTTAATAACTTTCTTTTCACCTTTTATTTCAATGCAAAAATTATTTGTTCGTTAGAGAAAAGTCCATCTAATAATTTATCTGGCTCAGAGTTTTCTTATCTGTAATAAGATATAGGTATAATATTTATGCTAATTTTCCCAAATAAGTCTCATTAACCTTGTCTTAATGATCGCAATTAATTGTTTGACCCGTTTACTAGGTCCACGTACGAGATAGTTCCAGCTATTTTTATAAGTCGATCTCGTTGTTTTACTCCACCTCAGGCTCCTTTTTCACTCTGTTGCTGCTGCGAGCCCCGAATTTTATGGAGTTCGGTTTAGGTCGGAGTTGTATACACGCCCTCCAGCCCGCCCCAGCCACGTTCCCATGTTGGAAAATCAATATCCCGACTTGCGCACAGAACGGGCTAATAAACTTCGTCAGCAAAACCCTCAATTATGACTAATTATCAGGATTTGCACTTCTTACAATGAAAAGAGGGTAATGAAGTTAAACGTATGATTTAAAAATGGCAAATTAATTTATTCGACATTAAATAGCATTAATTAATTTGACTTATAATAACTACAAAATATAAGAATAGCTTCATTTGTTTTGTACATCAATTAAAATAATCAAAGCTTTAAAATAAATGTATTTAGTTGTCCTTCAGAATGTTAAAGAAAATTACTCAATATAATTTTGTTACAATGGAAGGTGTTTAAAAAATGATCAATTTAGTATTATATCTTCTAATATAAAAGAATGCTTATTTAATCAACTCTTTGATTGTCAACTACCGCCTTCTTTACGATTCCATACATTTTCAATTTATGACCCATAAAACGTAGCGCATCATCCTATTTCGATTGGCGATTTAAGATGTTGTAAAAATTAATGACAATTGGAACATCGAGCAGCTGTTGTTAGGTAAATATAGCTTAGAAAAGTACTATTTATTTTTGTTTTAATTAAACTAAAAATTCTTTTACATCAGTTGAACTCTGAGACGAAAAATGGAAATAAGGAATAATCATAGATATCATTCTTAACCCTAATTTTTAGAAAATCAAAAGTTGCAACATTAGAAAGTTCTCGATTGCCTTTAATTCACACTGTTTTGTTATTTCTAAAATAACCTTTGAAAGGTAGTCATAAATTTCAGTTTTACAGAAAAATTCGTTCACCGTAGTTGTTACAAGGTAACATTCTGCTCTGGGAAATGAGCTCAAATGCCTGAATTTATCTGGGTCTCTTACTATTAAACGATCTAGCTATGCGTTTCAAGCCAACTTTAACGCACGTGCAGCTCTCGAGATGAGTATACTATGCGAGCGAGAGCATCCGACCTGCTTTATGCAGTTACCTTGTTATATTCGCAGGGGCACCTGGGTGTGCGGTAATATGCGTTCCTATTTCGCGTGCCGAGGTTAATTTGTTAGGCGAATTGCATTTTACCATCGCTAATTACTTTTCGATTGGCACGAGGAGTTTACTGCGCTGCGATTCGCTTCGGACTTTATGCTTGGCAAAGCTCAAACGCGCTCTCGTGGTCACGATTGAAGAGAATAAAGTAATTATTAACTGCTTTGCGCGAGAATGCAGATGTGCTACTATGTCGAATTTGAGTTTTAACACGAGAGTGTAATTTGATCAAATAATTATGCAAAAAATGACTGAAATTATAATTTATTATTCGTTTAATAACGCGGTATAATTTTTAAAATATTATCGTGTAATATTCTTATATTTTGTGAGCATTGATTCTATTCTATTATAATAAACTAATGCCAAAATTCGTTTATTAAACAAACCATTTTATAACGGATCCATTTGTTTACAATAGGATTTCTTCGGACAATAACAGGATTTGAATTTCTTTCTAAAATCATGTGATTGTCCACTGCCGAAAATTCTATAGCTATTCAATAAAATTGGCAAAATTACATTGTTCAGAGATCAATACAGGAGCAATATGAAATTTTAGAATCCATATAATCTTGCAAACTGCCGTTCAATTTTATTGCAGGCTACCATTAAAAGTGGTGGCGATTTTACTATCGGCTTTTGCGTTGATTGCGTACAGAAACAACTTGCACTACCGTGCATTCAAAATATAAGATATTAGAAGGTATCAAGCCACATAATATTAAGATGGCAGACTCTCTGGGTTATGGAGTTTGCTAAAATCGAAGGAAATTAATTTTTTTAAACTGTAAACATAGTGGCCGTAAAGGTACGTTCATAGTACTTTTAATAAAAATATTATTATTGTAGACTAAATCATCTGGAAATTATGGAGGCGAGCACAAACAGGGTCAAGAACAAAAAGAAAAATGAAAATTTTTCTGTTCAGCATTTCGCAAAAATGTGAATCAATATATGCATTCAAGCTCAATCATTTCTGATTTCCTCTCTCACATTTACCGAAATCAAACAACTTATTCTTCGCGTTGAGATGTAAATATCACAATAGTCCATCCTTGATTCTATTCTAGAGGTGAATCCCTTGAGTGACGCTGATGATGCTTCAAATCGTATATTTCTCTTTCTTCTTATTCATACATCTAACGATTGTTATTTCAAATGCAAATAAGAAGTCGTCCCAGCAGCAACCAGGCCTTATACTAAAAACTGCATGTTCATTCTTTCGTTCTTTCTCTTCCTTCGTTCCTGTCCATGTTTCTCTAGTTCGTGTCTGTTGTCTCGGAAACTCTTTGCATATCGACGGCTTCGACTCGGCAGCTTCTCCAATTTGCGGTCCTGGCGACGTGTCACGAATGAAATTGATGCAAGTTTCACTGCGGCGGTATCTCCGCTGGGATAGGGAAAGCGAACAGTAGCAGCAACGCCCAGGATTACGTTGAAGCAAAAATCAGCGACTGCTTGCGCGGCCGACGGACACTGGTTGTAGTACTGCGAGCGTTGCTATTCATGGAAAAACTTTTAATTTATCGGGTTTTCCCGTCTCTCTTCTTCTATCCATCTCTATCCGACTGCCCGTGCTCGTGAGCAACGCGCGCACTGCATGTTGAATGTCGTTCGGCATTCGTCGAACGCACGAATTGTTACTGCCGGGGGCGTAGTGCGTATATGCAATTTCATTGATGTGTGTATATAGTGATGCAGAACTTTGTAGTAAAGACACACCGCTGCGGCATCTTTTTTTGAAGTAGTTGACCAAGTCGAGAGTCACTAATACTGTCGGCGCATCGTAAGTCTGGAGATGCCGCGCCCCTTCCCTCTTAACTAATCTTCTTGCCTGTTCTTGTGCTCTCCTGAGGAACTTCGAAAAGATCTAATTTCAGAAGTAAAGACCGTATTTGCTCGTCGGATCCCTGTAATTTCCTGCGCTCCTCTACCTCTCAGGCCTTCGCTTGCTCGTACGTGGAAGATGCGAACTAAAAAAGATCGCGTCGAAGGACTTGGAGAAAAAGTTCTACTTCGACTTTCACTCGACTTTAAAACTTTTAATTAATAACATTTTAATTAATTAATCCAATTACTTATTCGTTACAGAAATACGGCTTTTTGTTTGAAAATAAAAACAATTATTCAGTTAACGAACAATGTCGATATTGTCAATTTGCAAAAGCGTACTGGTATGCGTTATGTTTTTTTATTCCTACCAGATCGTTTTTTGATCGCTGCAGCAATCAAAAAACGATCTTTATACGCTAAGTCGACGTGTAATTTCACCACTGAGTGGCGAAAATGCACGAATAACCAAGAAAATCACAATTTTATAACTTAACATCTACTTATATGCAACTCGAGAATTAACTTTAACTACTTAAGAATTAAGTTTAAAAGTAACTGTTGTATAAGCAACGGAATTATCAGGCGTATCATTTGGTAAGATTTTTATAGCAAGCGTAATCACTGATCAACAAAGTACTAAAGAAGTCGTAATAGTAGCAATCAAACGTTGTGTCCTAAAATCTACTGTGCACAAGATCGTTGCAAATTGAATGGGGCTATGCATAGTTCACTTACCGAACGAACCGTATGCTCTTTGAAGCTAGCCACACCAAATGGCTGGCTTGACGTTCATTGCGTACAAATAGAATTCTCGGCGAAGCTCTCGGTTATGGTTTTGAAGAGTAGGCCATGTTATAACAACATTTTATAAAAATGATACTAATATATACATAAACTGATAATGTAATAAAATGGTAATAAACATTCAAGCTACAAATTAACAATGGTATAATAACATTTAAATACCGGCGATAGCTCCGTGGTAAATCACCTGCCTTCCGCTCGAGGGGTTATGGGTTCGAATCCCATCAGCGTTTCGAACGCTAAAATTCATCTAGAAACACAACACGATACGTTGTGTGGCCATGGAACTTCTGAGTAAGAAAAAGCCACCCATTTATTTTTATAATAACAGTTATAATATCTCCCAGCTATAAAAACGATTCCATATATGATCGTAAAAAAATGTAGTCTTATGATCATTCATATATGATCATATTTAATCATATATGAATGATATGTGAAAATACTAATTGGTATTTAAATTAAGCTGCTATCAACCCTCGTGCGTTATCATACGCGTGGTACAGTCCCTGATTAGACGACTACATCTATAAATAACTACATGCGAACACTCAAATTCCATTCTAATAAAATTCATGTTCAATTACTCCTTTTTTGTTGTATGCATAATCAGAAACTAAAAGGTAGCGTGTTAGAAAAAATAGGAGTGTTCTTCCGTTATCAGTTTTCATTTCTTCCTTCTTCGCCATTCATTTAACAATGAGGTAAAATATTAGAGTCCAATAATCCAATAATTTTATATTTTATAGTTACATTACCAGTTTCTATTATACCTACATTGATTTCAATATATTCCAACAATTTAGCACTCGGAACTTTACATACTAGCTTGTTTACTCGCCTAAGCGCGCAACCACGCTTTATATTTATCACGTAAGCCCAGTACAACGAACGTAGAAAATTTATGTAGTGCAGGTATTCTAACGGTAAACTTATCACGTACGCAGTGCCCTATTCGATATTTGCTCTTGTTGTGCGTTTATTTAGATACCGTAGACTGAGGTTTGCTTCCACTACCACAAACAATTGAAAATACATGCATCATCCTTCTTATCGTGGATTTAAAATATTTTGCAATTAAATTTAATTTTTTATCAAATTTTATATAGTGAACAGTTATTACTTCTATTTGTAATAAACTTTCACTTATGATATTTCTTTATTAGATTATTTTTGTACTAAAATTTTTTATCTCTATTATTGTAGCTAATATAAAATATATTACAATGCATGTTTTATATTAATTACAAAGGTAACATCGAAACAAAAGTTACTTGTACCTATCGCACAAGAGTCGAAAAATGAGTTACATAGTTATTTTAAACAAAAATTATTATTCATTGCTGTGTAAAGCAGTGCATCAGATATGCCAAACCACGCATCGTCCATGGGAATTATATTTACGGTACTCTGGCGCCCTATTCTTGTCAACGTACAATTTGTAACAGATTATTATTCATATTTTAACTTCGAGCGAGTCTGCGCTCAAAGTCCTGATTGCGATTTCACACTCACTAGTTCTACAACATTACGCAGCAAGTTGAAATTCGCGGTACCATCAATCTGCCCATTGTTTCAAACTTTATTTATATGACCATCGGTACGTCTCTTTTTGGGTCAGTTGCTCGAAAATTCAACATTTATTGCATGAGATGTACATAACGAAAATAAAATTTGGTTGTATATTCGTTACGCCCATATGAGATTATGAATAATAATGAAATAATAATGAGATTATTTTGACTTTATCTAAATAAGAATGCTTTGATCTGAATATTTGATGAATCCTTCGAGATTAGATTAATATAAATAATATAAAATTTAATGATAATTAACAAAATTCTATTTTATTGATACATTAAAGTAAAATTATATTACTGATATAAATGAAAATATTAAAAATAAATATTTCTATGTAAATGGCGGTAGACCATAGTGGTGTTTTTTTTTAAATTAATCAAGAAAATGCGTAGTATAACAATGCGTGATGATATCAAATAATATGCATATTTGAAAATTCGATTGAATTTCTATTATTATTTGTATATGCGACTCAACAATAACCGGTACGAAAAAGCGAATTGCTTTCGCTCGCTACAGAGAAGTCTCTTAAAAAACCCTAGCTATTTTTTGCATTTGATTGGCAGCTATTGCGAGACAGGGGTGCGTCGTTTCTCCTTTAACGAAGGGTATTGTAATTCTGATCCGCTAGCACCACCAGAGGGATAAGAGCCAAAGAGACAACGAATTATGGATAGCTGACAGCAGTAGTGGCGGCGGCTTGTCCCGAGATTAATTTCCATCTAAATTCTGCGAAGCGTCGGCCTGTTTACAAGGACCTCGATAATACGCTGATGGCCGCTCGGTCTGGTCCTCATTCAAGTAGCTTGTCATTGTGGGATGTACTCTGTAAAGTAGGAGCGTTTACTATTTATACGTAATCGGAATAATAGCGATTTTATTTTAATACGTAAAAAAACTTAAGTAGAAGAATTAAATTCTGATGCTATATAGACCATATAAATTCTTTGTATATACAATCTATATACAGGAATTAGTATACATAATCTGGATATAAACTGTATATTTATGTTTGTATACAAAGCTAAGTTTATATATGATAATATATAAACTTAACTGATGTCAATCCTCAGCATATTAATCATTTATTTAATAATAACTTATAATCAACACGTATTCAAATAAGAATAAGTTCGACAGTTGATGATACTATAATCAAATTTGCACATTAATATGTAAGTATTAGGCTCTAGTTTTAGAATTTCTTGAAAATCGATTTGGCATATTGCCGCGTGTGCACTTTCTATCATGTACAACTCTGGGCCTCGCTCTATGTTGCAGTTAGCAGGCTAACCAATTATTTAGCTATGTTCTTGTTCCAATTCCCTTGTTGTTCTCTGTTAGTAGAATTTTGCCTCTCTTTTTGTTTATTTCATCTGTAGAACTATGGTTTTGATTTTTTGACACATTGGGCCGGACACTTAGCTAGAATGGATGATAAAAGAACAGCGCACAGAATACTGGTAGGAAAGCCGAACAGCGGAAGACCACTAGGTAGGCCTATGCTAATGTGGGAGGATAACGTAATTCAGGGCCTAGAGGAAATCGGAAAAGACAACAAAGACTGGACAGAAGTAGTTCAGGATAGAAAAAATACAACATTATTCACCACACAACACAGTCTGAACATCCCGAATCGCTAACAGCCGGAAGGGGCAGTTGCACGAGTGATGATCCCATACATATTTACATAGACAAATTGGAAAATACTAATACGAAAATTAAAAAAAGAAAAATTTACAATCCATTAGCTGATTATTTTCAGGAATTATTCCTCTCGTTTCTTGTTTGTCTCACTACACCTTAACTTGCTCGTTGCACTTCTCAATCTTGGTGCTCCATTGCCGGCTGTTGACCGTCACCGACACCAACTTCTTTAAAACTTGAGCCAGCTTTTAATTAAAAAACTTTATGCCCTTTAAGAGGGCGAACAGTCGTCGTCGTTGTCGTCATCTTTGGACGACCAAGAAGTCGCACCGAAACTTGGCATGAGTTTTAACATAATTGAAAATTATTAAATGCATCAGACTATCTGAATTTCCAAACTCTGCTTCCCAATTATACAGTATAGAACACTATGTATAATATTTTTACAAATTTAATTATTGTTATTCTTATAGATTTAATTACCAATAATCGAATATCTTAGTATTGATGATCTCTTGTAAGCGTTAAAAAAATGTTATGTCTATGAAAAATTTTTCACTCTGGAAGTTTTTCCTCTCGCTGTTAAAGATGATCGAAATGCTTAATTTTCATACGTTTTCAGGTTCTGAAAGTTATCTTTTCTATGAGGGTGTTGTGAAAAATTCTGTTGATTCTTAATATGTCTTAACTCAATTATTCCTTTCATATGTGTGTGTGTAACTTGTATGCATCATGGAATATTCGTGAAAAGGCAAGAAACTATTTAAATTTGTTCACGAAGCTTTAAAAGCTTTACGTTAGCTAGTTGGTGTGGCGTTCCAACGACTCGTTCGAGTGTGTTTAACTCGTTTTGTATGTGACGAGCTCTACTCTACTCTGGATCTGCTGTCCGAAACGAAAGCGGAAACACTCAGCGTGTACTCTTTTCTCGGTCCATGCGTGAACAATGTAAATGGCAACGAAAATATGATTAACTGTGGAATGAATAATAATTTCCTGTTTCCGCTACAGCTACTAAAATGATTTTGTGCGGTAGGTTTTTGTATTAAACTCCATATAGTAATATAAAAGCATGAGCATCTTTACTTATTTACTGATGTTACTTAACCGTATAACCAAATTTATTTTAATCTTATTTAGATTATGTAACTATTTATCGGTCCAATAATATAAATTACAATAATTAATTTTTATTAATTTAAATTAATATTAATTTTGTAGGAAGATAGAATATAATATAATGTCTATATATTATAATAGTAGATCATTTTTTTAATTACCCAATGCACACTTAGTTATTAGATTGACTTTAATAAATAGCGCGAGTCATGCTGCAATGAACGGAAGCAAGTCTTCTTGCTCGAGCCTTTTCCCAGTAGCAGAGGAAACGTGCGAAATGAAATTCGGGTTGGAGTAAATGGGCAGGTGGTAATTCGATATCGGCCCGAAAAGGCCTTAAGTAATCCTATTTCCGCGTTTCCTGGGAAAATGCGGATGGCTCCACGGGAAAGCGAATAGTTCCCCATTCGTTTTTCCCTCTATAGTTGACATTCTAAAGCGGCTTCATTACAAATGCTCTTGAATGCGAGTCTTGCTATTGAAAAGTATTTTAGGATTATAAAAGGTTCATTATTCATTTCATATTTTAGGAGTGTTAGAAACCCAGAGTCAGTAAATCATCCGGATTTTATAATATCTATTTTTAAACCTCTATAATAACTTTACAGGCATATTTTTCAATACATGTGATGAAATAAATTGCTTAAGTATTACGAAAAAAATATTCTATCATAATTTTCTGGTACAGGCATTAATACACTCATAAACTATATTTCAGTGATTCTACAGTTGAATTGTTCTGATGTTTATATATAAGTATTCCTTGTGCTTTTAACTTTTTAATTTACATAATAGTATGAATAGAGTGACTTTCTTTTATATACTCCTTGAAGTAAACTATATATGGTTCATTTTCAATTTTATTTTCGGGATTACTTCATTTATTGTATTGCTTGCTGCCACTCTATGACCGGGTGAAAACTGTAATAGTCATTTTAACTAGGGTTTCTAGCACTTTTTGAACACGCGTAAACTGAATCGGCTATAAAAGAGGCATAAAAATCTTGAAAAAGCAGGTACGACGATTTACACAGTTACCCTGTATACACACGGAACTAATACGAGGTGGCTTGCCGAGTTCTACTCAAAGGAGTTGTAAGATCGTGAAACCCTCTTCTTTTTAAGTGTCACTTGCGCCCATGTACCTCGTTGCCTCTTCAGGAAAATTTATGTAAGTGTGCCTCTAAGTTTATTTTTGTTTTCCCATCATTATTTCAAGTCGTTGTGTTAATTTCCTTTTTCCAAGATTTACAATAAATATACTAATTCATTTGAAATCTTGGAAAGTGAAAATTCTTGAAGTCGCTAGTCTATTAATAGTCCAGCCAAGTAATACCATAAACCTTTTTGAATGAAGACGTAAAGCCCTCTTGAGAAAGATGAACATTAGAAATTTAATAGTTATTTTTTACTCCCTTTGACAAAATTTTAACTTCATTCGAGGCCTTAAAAAATCATAAAACAAAGTCTAAAACACTTTATTAAAACATGAAAATTTCATATTTTTGGGGAATTTTTTCTAGATTTTTAATCTGATTAATAATGTTTTCACACGGAGAGAAAAGACCCAACACCCTGATAGCGTGAGAGCATGTGGAATCAGCCGTAGTAGCGCCAAGCCATAGTAGCCATAAAACAAAACAGTTGTACTGGTCTTTCACCCAACACTTGAACTTTCCGGCTCTCTAATCTCAGGATAGCGAAGATGGATGGCGCATAAGCACTTTCTTGTTTCCCTCATCTTAATCTGCGCACACACTGCAGATATAGCGGTTTTATTCTTTCTCTCCGAGTGAGAAATCTATATTGTTTCTTACCAAGAAAAATGTACCTTAAAAAATGCATGTTATAGGCTTTCTTCTTCAGATAATTTCAAAAAATACGTGACTATAGCAATAACCACACATTTACTTGAAATTTATTCATTAATTCTATAATTATGTTACGAGTGAAAGTGCAATGAAAAAGTGACGGACCCCTGGGTTTGAACCGAGGTCCTCTCGCAGACGCTCAGGCGTCGCGTTACGGCAGCCATCCGGATTGCACTTTTCTACTCATTCTCTTGTACTAATTACACCCGTGACGTATCCACACGTAACACTTTATACAATTAGAAACTTGGAAATAAACTGAATCCAAGTTGATTTTCAATATTCGTTGGAATCCTTAAAATTCTGTCGAAAGAACGAGTTATGTTGCATTTGCCTTTGATGTCCGAGAACATTCGTGACCTAAAAAGTTGATGGCCCTGTTTCGCTCTTGGCTCTCAAAGAGTCGAAGATCAAGCATCCTTTGTAAGACTCCTTTGAAAAATGATTATCTTTTGTTTCAGGTACGTATGGATATTCCTTCACTTTTATCTTGTTTCTGTGAATCATTCGCGTGGGTTACAGGTCCCGAGTAAGTACGTCTTTTATTTTTTAGATGCTATCTAATTATATAGTATGTATCTATCTAATACAGCTTTTCATTTAATAAGGGTACAATATGCGATCTTTCATCTCGATCAATTGATATTAAATGTAATAACTGTTTATAGAATTATTTTGGAAATATCTTAACCGTAACCATTTGCAATCGCATAGAGAGATCTTTATATAAAGACGTAGCACATCACTTTTATAGTGAATCGTGCGTGGCTAGCCAAGAGTTCGACAGTTAGACGTGAATCTAGAAATCGAAAGAGCTAGTTCAAGATTACATGTTCACCCAGCTCATTCATAATTTTCGTGATGAATCAAGAATCAATTAGCAGGAAATCTATGCTTCCAGATCTAAAATCTTGACCATAAGACCGTTTAATAATAACAAAAAATACTTTATTTTTGATGAGTAAGAAGATGAGGCCGCTTGTTGACTGGTAAGGAGGGCAAGAAAGGAAGCGAAGAGGTCGGTACTGAGGCGTCATCTCTTTTTATTCTTGTTAACTGAAGCGAAGCGTGAATAATCGCGGTAAAATTCGGTTCGCTAGCTCGTGAAACTCTTTGAACTGTCTGGCGCATATACACACAACGTAGGCACGGACACAAGCCCTGGGCGCCAGTGTGTACATAAAAGCGAGTGAGAGAGAGAGAGAAGGATGATGTGTAGTCAGTTTTTCTCTCCCCCCCTCTCCCCGAGCCATTTTATAACTCTTTTCATGTTATATTTCTGTCTTTTTATTTGTTCTTCTTATGTGAAAAGATATACTTACTTTAATGGTTGTTTCTTTGAAGAGTAAATGTTGTAACCTGCGGCTAATCGTCGAGGGTTATACGACTTTATCGTGGATTTAACCGACTAGACGACAAAGGATGTGCATCAAGTTCGCTGTCTTGTTACTTACATGTTATATCGGTATAAATATATCTACAAGTAATTTTAATAAAATTATAGTACACAATCGAAATATAGTTCACACTGTCTACGTTAAAATAACTAAAACATTTTTCGGTATAGAAATCGACATTCGGATAGAATTCAGCTGATGTATATCGCATTAATTTTGACGAAGCAAGGTCATGCTCATTCTAAAAGCATAATGACCAAGCGTGTTTACAATAGACTTTCGACGGAAGTCATCCACTGAGTGCAACACTCTTCACCAACAAAGAAGCGCCAATATATGCGAAGCAGACGAAGAGGAAATGCGCTTGCGATCAGAAAAAAATTGTGCTCGACACAGGGAAATAGAATGACTGGGTATTTTTCACTAAAGCTAGAGGGATGCTTTTGACTAGTGCGCGAGAACTCGGAAAACTCGTCAACAACCCCACCAAGTTCACCTTTCAATCCTCCGGGTGTTCGGGAAAATCATTCTGTGAGCGCACGTGAAAACCTACATCGATTCTGAGTACACCGCGATTGCGGCAGCGGCTATTCGTGGAAAACTGCATGAGGGAAGTGCTGAGAAAATGGAATGACTATGTACTTTGCATGGGTTTTTCTTTTCTACTCGTTCTCTTCTTTCTTTTTCAGCTTTTCTATACTTTCTCTCTCTCTATCTTCCTCCTAGTCGTTTTTTCAACATCGAAATTCGTCTATCGCTAGATCGAACGTTTGCAGGGCTCCACTACAATAGGGCGAAACGTGAAAGAGGCAAATATATAGGAAGTAGCTTATGAGACCGAGAAGAAATCGCATACGTTACTTCCATCTTCCTTTCTCCCGTAAGCTCGCGTCATTCACAAGACCCGTCCTCAATTTATGGATATCGGTCTTTTCATCCCGACGGATAGGTCACAGTATATAGTGAACGCGGCTAGCGCGGTGCTGCTATACTATGATACTGTATCGGTCGTCGCCATCTGGCGCGCGAGTGCTACCGGATCCTTCGATATTTTCGTGAATAATCCAGCTCTCTCTCTCTCTCTATCCCTTTTCGGTCGCATTATTTCCTGTATATTTTTCAACGCGGCTGGCTTCATTTCTCTATCTCGCTCTCTTTACCTATGCCAAGCGACCCGTTTCTTCTTTTCGACTGCCTGGGAGCGCGCGCGGCGCCCGTTGCCTACGTGCGACCTAATTTGCGGAAATTCACTAGCAAATAAGTCGGCGTCGCTTTTTGTACGTCGCGCCATAGTTTGTTAGATCATCACGCGCGCTGCTGAATCTTTTTACTACCGATATTTTTTTGTCTCTCGCGGCTATTCGGTTTTACGAGAAAATAATTAGTTGGCTCAATTAGCGAACTCTAAATGAAATTAGCGCGTGTCGCAGTAAAACGCTTCGAAAATATTTTGATAATTCACTTTGTGATTAGTTAATTATGCAGGTATATATACACTCGCCAAACTTTCGAGCACTTCCTTCCAGACGGCGTTTACTCTCCACTCTAAAATTCATTTGAGCAAGTTTAAATTTGATGCCGCCCGCGAGAGAGAGAGAGAAAGAGAGAGAGAGATACATCGTCGTCCCATCAAAGTTCCTTGTCAAGCCCTTTTATACTTTTGCAGCTTTTCTGGTTTTTTGGCTCCGTTTTGGTCAAATAAATGGGTTGCTCCTCGGCGTTGCATCGGCTCGACGATTTGAAAGTTCAAAGAAATATAACCTCAGTTAATCCCGACATGCCGGCGGTATGTAAGACCGAGAGACGATTACTTGTCGATGGGAGAAGTTCGTTAGAAACTTGGTGTATTCGCGTGGCCGCGAATTCAAGTTTGTTTGCGCGTGAAACAACGGTGACCAAAGCTCCTGGGAGCGAGAGCTTCGAAAACAAGTTTCAAACTGTTAATGATCGCAATGTCGCTGACATGCCGAGGCGCTCTCAATAGCACACACAGAGTGTGTCTCACTCGGATGTATATACCTATATTCCTATGGACAATCATCGACGCGTTTCACGAGTGTATATCACTTTTATTCGAGATGACAGTTTGTAGTTTTATAGCGCAGTAACACGACGTCAATCGACACGACGATCCTTATGGCACCTTCACGTTGATACAACAGACTGTCAGGAAAAGAAAAAAAAAGCACGAGCGCGTTTAATCTCTTAACTGGGCCGCGGCGTCGAGGATGAAGCGCTTCATTATCCCCAGCAGTATAGCGTATCCAACAGCCCCGCGCGCGTGTATATATATGCAGCCGAGAGCGCTCCCGGCAAAATGGATACTTGCAATTTCTTTAATCTTGTTTGCCGAGTAAGCAGACGGTCCTATTAATCTCGCGCTCTACCCTGGCATGCATGTGCGCCACATACTGTATACGCTACTACTACTTTTCTCCGAACGCGTTAGCGCTCGCTCGCGTCATTATAACGTCTCTCGCTCATTGCACATGTGCATAATCAAGCGGTCGTCCGCGCTTACCGTATAATCCTCGGAGCTTGTGTGACGCAGAGTTTAGAGCAAGCCCCGGATGTGCACAACGGCTGCTGCTGCTGCTGCTGCTGCTATTAGGTCGTCCAGGCGCTTTAGCCTATGTCAGCCGGCACGACACGTCATTCGAGAACCCTATAATGCGTTCGCGACGAGTCTATAATAAGTTTCGTCTTTGACGATCTTTGATGATACAGCTATATGTATATATAGCTGGCGCTACTGCGTGGAGAAAACTCTGGGATTGTTGTCCATTGTTTTGGGAAATATTTTTTCTATTATCGATGCTGTGATGAGAATTTTCGATTAAAATATTCCTTGCTATTTTTTTTTAGATCACTCTTTATGCTTTATTTGTCGCATATACAACGAAAGTGGTTCTTGAATATTCAGATTGAGGTCAATTTTTTCTTTCAAACTAGCTCGACGCACATCGACGAAAGCTACGAGAAAGTGAAGCTACTCTCGTAGCTTTTTCGAATATATTCGGAACTCGAACTTGTGTAATTTATTCAAGCGATGTCGCATCGAACTTTGAAAGCTTTCCTGAGCGTATGAAGCTATTTTATACAAAATTAAGGACGTCCCAAAACATTCCAAAAAAGGCTCTCTCTCTCTCTCTCTCTTGCGATTAAATGAGAACTATGCTCTTACCATTCGAGTAAACGCCGCACGATCGGTATTCTGTCACCGAGCGAATACGTCGAAAATTCAGTAGTATCGATCGCTGTCTCGTCTGGCATCGCGATTCGTGCCAAGTCCATTAATCTTCCGACGGGGTCTGATAGGCGCATCGTTTACCGTCAGGACGTCACGTAGGATGCCCGCCCGTCCATACCTTCGTCGCTCGCGCCGATCTCGGCTCATTTCATTGCCAGAGCTCGCTATACGTATTTATCTAAGCGTAAGAAAAATAATTTCTCGTCGACCAACTTCTTTTACTCGACCACAAGTCGTCGTCGTCATCGTCCTCCTGGGGGAAAAAGCATATTACGCTTTCGTGAAAGCTTCCAATCGGCTTACGATCATTTGTATGAAAGATTTAATTCAATTTCACGAAGAAGGAAATTGCTTAAATACTTGATATTGCTCGAACGTGAACACGCTTGCATCCGGAAGATTTCATGAGCTGCGAGTCTGAATATTGAATAAGATCATCTGTTGGATACCAGGCGTCGACGTTCTAATTTATTTACGGGGGCTTATCCGACTACAATTCTACTGCTAGATTCAAACTTGAGCGGAGACGTACTGCGTTGCGTTGTTAGTGAGAGACAGAGAGAGAGAGGAACGTATAAATTAGTCATTACTCATAATTGAGATATGCGAGATTATATTAGCTCGATATAATTTATGTATTAGCAATTGCTCTGGATTTACTATTATTACAAACTAGTTGCTTCGACATCATGCGAATTATTAATATGGCAATAAACTAGTCGGCATATTTGCTACGCATATTGCATGCGTAATGGAGCGTTAAATTCTCGTATTATGCGCGGCAACATCATTGAATTTTCAAGCTTCATCGTTTTATACCAATTTTGCACAAATATAAGTAACACTTTTGAACGTGAATAATGATGTCGATGAAATTGAACATTATTTCAAATACGCTTTATCGGGGGATTTTGCGTCAGTTCACGAAGGATTTTACTTTTATTTCTAAATATAACATATGAAACCGTCTATATTCCGGTATTCCGTCATCACAGTGGAATCGAAAAATTAAAGAGTTTCGCTTTGCTGCCTTTATAACCGTTTTTTTTTCAATCAAAAGCGCGTTTGCAGTATAACGCAAGTAATCCATGTGTCGAAATACCGAATTTTTCTTTCCTCCCTCAAAAATTACATCTCGTTCGATCGATTTTTCCAAAATAACGCACAGACGATATTTTGCACTCATAATAAAAATTTACACTCGAAAGATTTATGTCGAACACCCGCAATAAAAAAGCATAATACAGAACGTGAGTGAGAGATGTGTAGATAAGTGCAAAAGACGCAGCTGTACCCGCATGTATAAACTTTTTACAAAACGCGTAGTGCACTTAGGGAACTGAGAAGTAGAAATGTACAGCAGCAGCAGCAGCAGCTAAGACGAGAGACATGACGAGAAAGCTCGAGAGTATCGTCAGCCGTGCGTCGATGGCTGGTGCTGGTAATCATTCAAAGACCGACACAAAGACGTGGCACTCCTCTCGTAATGGTATTTACTCGAGCCGACAGTGACTTCCTGCCGGATGTTGACAACGGCTAAGATGGATACTGCGCTGATGCACATCGGCCGGATTTCGCAAAGCGGGTGTCGAGGAAAATGTAGGAAAGTGCTGCCAGCGGACGACTGGATCGGGCACATATTCGAAGCCGAGGAAATTTACAGTACCCAAGTCGCCTCGTATATTAAGCAAAGTTACTCGCTCCAGTCGTAAACGTCGAAATATATCAATAGCCGGAGCTGCAGTAAATTTTCAGACGTGTCGGTCCTTGCTTGTCTCTCTCCCTCTCCTCTTTTAGCAGCGTGGAAAATCCCGAATCTCTCGTACCCCCCCCCACTTTCTCTCTTTCTCTCTCTCTCTCTGTACAGCGAGGCAGTGTGACGATAGATTAGTTACACGCCCCGCGCGCTGCCAACGCGGCGGCGGCTCGAAATAATTAATGGCCGACGAGTGAGCGCCGCGTTCGAGCGTGAATTTCTGCATTTGCTTCTCTCTCTCTCTCTCTCTCTCGTTCTCTCTCGTTCTCTGTTTACGGGATAGCTAGCCGATGGCCTTTGCCGGGAGCGCGCGCGAAGGGCGGGGGTGGGGAACGCGGTCGCGGGAGATTGCAAAAAAACGGATGAGGCAGGAGTATTAATCCGAGCGTCCGCTAAACACGACCCTCTACATGTGCAACCCGCGAATAATGCATTATACGCGCTTACAAGTTGAACGAACTCGCGTTTAATGGACGCGCAATTCCCTATATACTGATGATGCTTCGTATACGCGAGCGAATCCTTTGCCACGTCGACGCTCTCTGTCGCCGTTTCGGCATACAGCTGCTGTTACATTGTTGACCACCGAGTACTGGCTTTGATTTAATATTCATACTTCATTCTCGTTTTTCTAGTTTTTACCATATCTTATTCGCATTTAAATTTACATTTTAATCTAAGCGAATGGAGTTTTTTATTGTTCGGAAGTGTGACAGTATCGAATGTCGTGTACTCACTACGCTGACATAGTGCTGCAGTTGTACAGACGATCGTTTTTTCCGAGGCGAATTTTTCAATTTTTCGATATAAAACAGTACTTACAGTATAGAATCATACGATATTGCCTACCAAAAGCGTCATGTTTACGCTTCTTCTATTTTACCGTCGCAATGAAACTTGCGAGTAAGTCACTAGATCGAACGAGTTTGTATATAAGTATATAAGCAAAGATAAGCTTTTGCGAATATTCTTTTTTATTCAAATTTGAGGCGTACCTTATTTTGATACTGACAATGAGAAATTAATTAAAATTCAATGATAGTTTTTCTGTTAAGCTTGATATGCGTATCAGTGTTTGAGCACATTTATACCGCAATATGCTTTAGTAGTCTCGTATGCTCGTGAATAACCACTTGAGTTCGCATACAGTAGAAGCATGGCGAAGGCACAACCTTTGCCGGCTCAGTTGGCTGTATAACGTAGCAGTGCCACGTGGGAAATAATGGTCAGATGAATTTCCCGTGAGTCATCATACTAACTGTACTTTTCTTTTAATGAGCATAGACGGGTTCAAAGTTAACTGACGAACATTATTCAGTTCAAATGGGGTTTGTATTTACCGTTTTAAAATATTTTCTTCTTTTTTGTTATTGAAATCAATTTTTTTTATGAAGAATATTATAATTACCAATTTAAAGCAGTAGAATAAGTAAGCGCGTGGTCAGACGCGTGATTTTCATTATTTCAACTTGTAACGTGTAATCCTAAAGCTTTTTAATAGTAACATTTACAGTTTTGTAAAAACATGTTAGAAACATGTTTAAGGTGTTAGGAGTTCGAATTTCGTGGTTTAAAAAAAATTATTAACATTATATTTTACATTTGAACGATACATATATTCATCTAGTACAAATTTAGGGAAATCAATACCTGTATGGTCAGACAAAGCATATCAAGAGTCAAATTCGGCATCAATTCAAATCTTTTCGCTTCCATTACGATTTTATTTATTGTATGCTACATTTTTTTATTAAATAAACTTTTACATAATTATTCCAGAATATATAAATAGGTTATTCTTTGTTTATCATTAAAAATTATCTAAATAAGTACGCTTTTCAGATCGGATAAAATATTCATTATTCTAATAACGTTTTGGGATCCTGCTCAGTCCATCGGTAGCCGTTTGCTATTGTATAGGGTAGTTGCAAGCTCGACCGTACGCGCTTATCCAAGCTATTTCCTATATCGATCTCTGCTGCTTTGTACCTATCTCAGCCTTTGTTCTCATAATTAACAGCACGTGTGCTGTGCTTGGCGATCAGCCATTAATGCGTGCGGGTCTCGAATGAATGGGCAGACCGTTAACGTAACGCGTTAATTACTTGACATTTGAATCTGTGAAATGATCGTATACTTTGACCAAACCACTAAGTGGATCAATGGCACCTCTAAGTAAGCAAGTTGAAATTACAATTGAATTCTGTTAAATACATTATTGTCCGTTCTGTTTGAGTATGGATAACTCATTATTCAATACAATTCAATAGTCCGGTAAAGGAGCTGAACACTTTGCAAATTATGCGCCCACTATATCTTCGTAACATTTATAACCGAGTACTTTGTATAAGTTATAAAAACAATAGCTGACTCATCCATGTCTTTATACCATACAAATATTCATTTTTTTATCATATCCAATAATTATTCTTGTAGAATGATAATTTTTGTGGTTGATGGATGACTAAAATATATTTACAAACAGTCTAAAATCAGTCATGTCATGACGAATATCCGTTGACCTCATCTTTTATTGTCCTATCGGCGAAAGAAATGCTATCGATCAGAATAGTCTTGAAATGGTTCTCACTAAATAAAGTCTTCCAGCTGAGCAACGAGTCCTTAACAGATCTATACGTATCCATTAAAACGTGCGTGAAAAAGGTGCGCTATAAAAAGATTAAGAGTATAGAGGTGAACGCTAAAATGAAAATAGAAGAAGACAGAGAGAAACAGAGAACAAGGTAGAGACGTAGGTATAGATGGCGCAGGGCCGGCTAGCAGAGAGCAGTTGTACACGTCGGCGCAGGCGTAGGTAGAAGAAAAAGGTAGTATAGTAGTAGTAGCAGCGGCGGCGGCAGCGGCGGCTCGACGAGGGGCTGTCACACGCAAAAGGAGAAAGCAAGACAATAGGAGGACGAATTATAAGAGCGAGATACGAAGAGTACATAGGCGCCACGAGGCAAGTGGTAGTAGTGCGGCGGTGGCGGTACCACTACCACTACCAGCAGCATCAGCGCCGGTCTGGGGTGGAGTGGGTGCGCAAGAGAATCGCGGTACGGGTAGGGGTATTCGGGTGGGGATACCGAAGCTGGTCCAGCGAGTGAGGGGAGGCTTGTTGGGATAGGGCGGATACGGGACGCTGGATGCTAGGGGAAGTGAGAGAGAAAGAGATGACTGGAGGGAGAGAGAGAGAGAGAGAGCGCAGGGGTAGTGGCGCCACGGGCCGCGCCGTCGCCCAGCATCTCTCGAGCTCTCCTCGTTGGTAAACTGGCGCACCCTCGCAGTTTGTTCCCATCCGCTAGTCATACGCTGGTCCGTTGCGCGAGCGTTCCGTTTTACACGTTCGCCGCGTGCCGCTATTGCTGCTGCTATACGTTTTTTTTCCCCCGGTTTCTTTCGGCTCGAGTGAGTAAGCGCGTGCGTGCCTGAGTGTGTCTCGCCGCTCCATACCGGTCTCCAGTTGGACAGCATCCCTAATTAAAGGACGACGTGTTGTTACATGCCTCTGCTAACCTACTCACGGCTCTCGGCTAACCCATAGACCCAGTGAGCGGGAATAACCACGCTGTTTGCACGATGTCTTCGACAGCCGTTGACAGCTTTTTTCGGCGAGACTCGAGCTTCTAAACGCTGCTGCTGCTGTAACAGTGCTCTCTCAATGTATTTTTAGTGCTGACAGAAAACAAAGACGCCGCTTTAGAGCGCGCTTCACGCTGCTTCCACGACACATGGCCTTTGTTTTGTTTCTCCATTATCGTCGAGCGGCAGTCGCTCTAGCGCAGTTTCACCGTCATCATCATTCGCTGCTGCGACGAAGCTATTACCAGCAGCAGCAGCAGCAGCAGCAGCAGCGCGCCGGCTGTTGAGGCAGGCAAGGCATTTCACGTGCGCACTTTGCTCCGCTTTGTTCGCTCATTGAATGTGACCTAAATATGCGCTGAGCGGCGTCCAGGAATCATCATCCCCCCAAGTCATCAAAGCCGACTAGCGAGCCAGAAAATCATCGGTGGCAACAAATCATTCACGCCGGTGCGTTATACTCTCTCACCCATCACCCTCACTCTCTCGCTTGGCCTCACGGATATCGGATGACCTATTGTATCGGCGAATGCTGTCTTTAATGGGAGTCGAGCCCGTTGCATCGAGCCTCACCATCGCTGCGGCAGACGAGGACAACGACGGTGGTACCAACAGCAGCAGCAGTAGCAGCAGCATCCGCCGCTGCTGCGACAACCTCGACAACGCTCGACAAGCTGTCGTTAACGTGTCTCTCTCGTGGCCGAGCATTTCAGCCAGGCTAAGTTATTAGTGTGATTGACATACGTTGAATACAGAATAGCCGGTGCGTGTGTGCTATTGGTGCTTAACCGATCGTGACAATATTTGTGCTCGATGGATTTTCCATAGCGCATATCACAGAGATGACGAACAGTCGAGCTGGATTATTGTGGTGTTTGCACGGATATTGACAGACGAGAATCTTGGGGCCGATATGCGCTACGGGTAGTCCAGTTAAGTGCGTTAAACGTGGTAGTTTTAGAGATCCTACGATCAGGACAACTATAAGCGAAATGGATACATTTCTCATTCTCGGCATATGTTTCTTGTGCTACGAGGTCTGCGACATGCTCAGACGTTATTCCACGCCGCCTATGATGGAGCCGCAGAAACTGGGATCATCGCCATCTTCGGCACCATCTTCCTCGCCATCGACTCCGCGAAAGATCTACTCGATCTCGTAAAGTCTCCATCGTCATATGCATGACACTGCTAAGCAACAACATGCCGCAGCTTCATTGACACCTAAGCTTTTCAGCGCGCAGAGGACAGTCTATATATATATAAAAATTAAGATTATTATTCATCGCTCAGCTTTCCATGCACCAGAGCATTTCGCCGAGTAGGCAACTACTACTACTGCTGCTGCTGCTGCTACTGCTGAAGGGTCAACGCGCGAGGAATGAGCGGTGGTAGGAAACTGCCGCGGGCTTGCAGGAGCTTCTCTCCTCGGCATGAGCACGGCTGGCACACAGGTATTGCTTGCCACTGACGAATGTCTCGTACGTGACCGAATGCCTCGGGACTAGATTCGATTGCAACTGCAGGCTTCGTAGCGAGACTGACCGAACTCTGTATCTCTATCTCTATCTATCTGTCTGTCTGTCTATCTATCTATCTGTCCCTCTCTGTTTGGCCGACATTGTCAACAGTATTTGTCGTCTTGATGCTGTTCGTCGAGCTTGTCAAACATGTGTTCGTGCAACGAATTTCGTTCGGCGTAATCGGCAAAAGCGTTAACGCCGTACTGCCTGTCTACTCGACACGATATCGTCGAGTGCGCTCCTGCTAGTGATCTTTGTTTGCCGATTCTCCGTATATAGCAGGTACTTTAGTCGAGAAGGACGTCAGTGGTCGAGGCTAGTGCAATTCGTCGATACAAGAAATTTTCGTTAAACACAAACTCTGCGTTTCCCCGTTGTTGCATCGCCTGCATTCGCTTCATTCGAGTACAATGCGCGACTCGTGCATGATCGTATTTTCAGGTTGCCAGGAGATCGCACTCCTCAAGAAGAAAGAGAGCAAGCTTAATCAACTTTAGTTCGTAATCCCATCGCAAGAGACAGAGAGAGAGTGCGCGATATTAAAGAACAGAAGAAAGTGATAAGGATGTTAACTCGAGTACGGAGGAGTGTAGTACGCGGTGCTGCTGCTGCTACTGCTAAGTTTATAAAGAACAGAAAAGAGTGAGAGAGCCAGCCATAGTCTTTGGCAATCCTCTCGCTCCGCAGCACAGGAGGAAAACAAGGAAAAGCTAAAGAGGATCAACGAGAGGCAAGAGAGATGGACTCGCTGGAGCGCCTAATGAGCACGGTACCTCATCAACCGGCCCTTACGGCAGCCTCGCGATCGCAAAACGCTTTCGTACAAGCCAGCCTCTGCTCGGTGATTGGCCGTAAGGGTCGTCATCTTACCGGTACATTTTGTCTTACGGGAGATACGATGGAGGGCATCATACAGTGCCTCGTCTTCCTCAAAGCCTTCTCGGTAAGATAGACCAAATTCTTCATTTTACCGCTTTATCAATCAAGTGTCTCTAACTCAAATGTCCGATGCGTTGTTGTTAATGTTCTTTCAATGATTATGATGATGACGATGATAAGAAAAACGAAACAAGGCTGATTTATATTATAAACTTTGAAATCTTAAACTTTGAATATTTGACAATTTTCTAACATGGGCTGCTGCGTCATGCAGCTTTTCACGCTTATCATTATTTCGCACTGTACAAAAACGAAAAACCAAACTTTGATCAATTTAACACGTGCGCTAAATGCTAGAGTTTCTACTTGCTTAAAAAAAACTTTGGAAGAGATTGTGTATTACGACTCAGTGCAAGACGGCAAAGAGAGAAAAGTGACAAGTGATGGAAATGTCTCGGGAGCAAGGAACTCGGTATATGCATGGAAAGGCTCGTTAACCCCAGTCGCGGCCGTTAATTTCGGCATACATTTTTTAACGGAATCGCCGTAGGGGCCGTATGTAGGCAGAGAGTGTAAAGAAGAGCATGCTCGAAAGCGGCAAAAGGGAGGAAGAGACGACATAGCGCCGCGGGAAATTTAGGCGAGATGTGAATTACAAATTGCTGCTGCGCGTACAAGCGCGCAAAATTTTGAAGAGGCCAAAAGAGAAATCGAGAGAAAGAGAAGAAAAAAAAGAAAGGAGATGAAGATCGTGGATATGCCATCTAGCGGGAATTGCGTTTTCCGTACACCTACAAAACCTTTTTATCTTGTTGGGCGTCCTGGGAGGACCAAAATTTGCGTTAGGGAATTCGAGGCTAGCAACTGAGCATTTCTAGAAATGGATCCGGAGTCCGACCTCTATTCCTCGAGAAAGTTGGCTGGGTTCGTCGAGCACGAATGGATAACATCTTTCGGCGAGTCTTTGAGCTGCAAATTTTTATCAGCGATACCTCACTATCACTCCTCTTTGAAATTAAAAAAGTATGTCTCAAGTGCTACTTTAGTTACGAATAAAGTGAGTTGTTATGTTGCGAACAGTGACTACAGACTTTGATGAACTTATTCAGACAGAAATTTGTGACTTATCGTATATATATATATCAGTGAGCAAGATATCAGAAGATGAAAAAGAGAGAATTCTTTTAAACATTTATAACGATATTTTTTAAGACCTTAAAATATAAATACGTTGAATTGTACATTTCACGTGAAAAAGGGGTAAAGTTTTTGGTAGTTGATCAATATTTTTTTACAAAATAGATACATTTTTATTAGATAACGGCAAAAAAATATGGAATTTTATAAAAAGAGTGATATTCGTGGTATTACTCTGTTGTACCGATTTTGTTTGAAAGATTCAAATATTTATTTTTATTTTGAAATTTGCTTATCATATGAATAATACTAGCACCTTTACCCATGTTATTTCGATATTCTGTTAAAAAAATATATTTAAAAAAAATTATAATAAATTTATAAATAAATAAAATTATATAATAAATGGTATTTATAAATTTAAACAATAATCAAAATTTATTTACCTTCTCATCCCCTAAACAGTTTATTAATTTCATGATCATATTACTTTTAATTTTATAATCGTTTTTACATGTTTTTTTTTAATTAAGTGGACAACGATACCTTTTACTTTTTAGATATTAGCAATCACAATGATTTTTCATACTTAGAAATTACTGCCCGATCATTTAACTTGACAATAAAAATGTTTTGATTCTTATTGTTTACTAATAGCATATTCTTTTTATACAATTTTATTTTTGCACTAAAGAATTTAAAACTGTAACAAAGTGTAATGTATCATTAATTTTTTTTATTGAAGAATATTGAACGTAATTATTGGTTCAATTTCTCATAAATGGAACGTTCAATCCAATATTGTTAAAATTTGTACACATATTCTTTCTCTTGTATACGAAGTTCGTATCGGATGCACTAAAATATGTCGAATGGTGAATGAATTGAATCGGTGAAAAAGCAATGGCGGAGTTAGGATTTCGAGAGAATGGAGTACCGAGTAATCTGTGTCATGGGATATTGATGAGGTCCGGTGGCATACAACATGCGCTCCAGCTTTGAAATGTTTATGCGCCGCACTCTCTTGGCAAATGTAACCGAGGCTAAGCCAGGCCGCACAGCGTTGTAGGTGTTATGCGAAGCACGAGTTGATGGGAATTTCACGTTTATCCAATGCACGTACAGTGCGCTTTAGAATAATACTTTGATAACACTAGCTATCCCATGTATATTTTTGTATATAATACTGTACGTAGTTTATCGTATTATTTTACTTTTGCCTATGATTTGTCTGCATATGAAAGATATTCGAAAATAAAGTACTTTGATAGAACTAAAAAATTTATTAAATCAGCTAAAATTTATTGTCGAAAAATTAGGTCATTGAAAGAAAGAAACTGAGAAATTGAAAGAACATTAACGACGGCCATAATAATGTATGATGTATATCGATGTTTGTAATAAATGTGTTTTTTAAAAATATTTTTTATACGTTTAAAACAAAAATAGGTGGATTACACACTGTAATTAATTTTGCATGGGTTTCTTTTATAGATGTTCACCTATACATATTTAAAAACAATATTTTATGATTGTCCTAGATATGTATAAATTTTATACACTTGAGAAAATTGGTTAGACACAACTCATTGAAAGCAATTTTCACAGTATAGCATTGCTTAAAATCAAATGATATATTATATATTTAGGTTGATGAATGTCGAGATTTTTCAATGCGCGGTTTCAATAAGTTTTGTCACTTTTACCTTAGGGAAAAATAATGTAACTTATAATAGAGATTTGCTCGCTATCCAACTCTCGCATTTCCACAAATTCCACGAGCATGGAAAGCTCTTTTGTTCAAGCTTTCTATTGTTAAAATTGTTAAGGAACCAATGAATGGAGAACTTCAACCTCATATCGAGATTAATACGTTATTACCGCTGCAGTAAGGAATATGAAATACGGTGACAAGAAAAGTTACACAAAGCATTTTTCATCTATGTTTATACTCGCAATGCTTTCTTTTTCGTCTGCTGTATTAAGTTACAAAGATAGAAATTAATAGAAAATCAAAAAATAAATAAATGCACATACACATTGAAGTAAAAAATCTTAAAGAATAAAAAAACATTTTTTTTTAATCTTAACAAAAAATAAACCGATTTAATCGCTTTACAATATATTACTGATGAGATATTAAGAGACAAATCGAAACGCTACTGTATAAATAAATTGTCAACTACATTTTCCAAAGATTCTAATGTCCTTCGGCAACGTCCACATGAGCAGGCTACCTATAGCATCGTTTACCGCATCAGCTATTGACCCGAGCATGGAAGTCAACTGCATGTACTGGTGTCAAACGCTGTTACCGACCTAAACTGGATTCACGTCATCTACTCTTGCCTTCGGCCTTACCTAAAGCTCGCTAATTGGTTATCCCAGCGCACATTTGAACAGACAGACTGTTTGATCAGGAACGTCGAGATACCATAACTAAGCTACGTATAGAAAATCTTTAATAAGAAAACCCCGATGTTCATAGAATAATTATAAAGTAATTATATCTCTTCAGGAAAAAGCTACACAATCTAAAGTAATTATTAAAAAGCTATAAATCCTTCGCAGGCATCTAAATGAAGACACATTATCGAAACTTTGTTTTTTCATCAATATTCCCCTCAAACACGTCTTTTTTTTTAATTCGACCCCAAGCTTGCGGGAGGATTTCGGCGCCCCTCGGGAAATCTCCACGCGTAACACCTCCCCCTCTTAAACAGCCTGTTCTCCCTCGTGCGTTCATCGTCTAGCGCTTTTGCATCCCTCGCGTGTCGTCGTCCTTCACGTCTCCAGCCCTTCCTGTCGGCACTGCTCCTGCTGCTGTCTGCTGTCCCACACGTGCGCAATACGTTTGTCGTCGCGCGCAACTTGCCACACTGCACTTCAGTATTCTACCGGTGCGGCTTCTCGACGACACGTGAAATTGGTAGCCTGGCTCGGCCCTCAACGCCGAGATTCGTGTGCGCACACTCCTGCAAGGATGATGCCACGCACGAGAGCCCAGACAATCGTTCCGCCTGGTACACGCCGACAATTGGGTTACATGCGCAGCAATATATATGTCTTGCTTCTCTCTTTCTTTCAAGAAATTTCCAATGCAGGAGGCTATGTGTAAAAAATGATACGTTCATGCATTATTCTGCAAATAATATCGACTTTGATTATGAAGCTTTCGAAAAAGTGTGTGGGTATTATTTTACCCGCCCACACGCAGCATCAGACATTTCGTGCGACAATGAGAGCTCTCCCCCTTCAGTTATATCGCGTGCAGATGCGCATAAATCAGCCTATCGTTTCTTCGCGAGCAGACAAATAGCGCTGATTAATGAATTCAATTACTCGGACTGTGTTTTGCTGCAATCAAGTTAAAAAAAAAAAAAATTGCTCGCATTGTCTGGCGAACGATCCGCGGCGATATTGAAAATTGCGCTCGATCTGCACGTGCCCATAGCAACCAGATGACGTTGCGGTGCACAGTTGAGTGCGTGCCGGGCCGCACACACAACTGCGAATCATATACCTCTTCGAGAGAGAGATCAATAGTTATTCAAGCTCATCCTCTCTCTCTCCTCCACTCGATGCGATTGTTATCGACAAATTAACGCAGCTGCAGGCTCTTGCTTTCCCGATCTCTCTCTCTCTCACTCTGTACCCAGGCTTATGTGTCGAATCACCACTGTATAACAATCGCGATATCTCTCTTTTGTTTCAGGTACGTATCGAGTAAATTCAGTGTGTGTAGTAGTACACTGCGCATAGTGTACATTTATACTGGTAAGAGAACCAGCAGATGAGTACTTACGTCCCTGGAGGGCTGCTCGCAGCATCCCTCTCTCTCTCTCTCTCTCTCTCTCTCTCTCTCTCTCCATGTAGCCATACTAGCTGTTGGCACTCTTTTGACCCCGAATCGACTGCTGCTATAAGCCCTTGCTGAATGAGCGCATGCTCTTGGCAAATAGTACAGCGAAAGCCCGTACACGCTGGGTCTATACACACAGACGACTTGTCCCTTTGATTTTCCGTCGCGTGCCTCACACTGTGTTTTCTCATTTTCACGTCGTCCTTGTGGATGACGCATGCTTCATCGATTTTACGCGGGCATTACCATAGCAGCTGCGTTGTATTCTCTGTACGCACCGCCTCGTCTCGGCTAAACAAAAACAAGCTTCGACGATTCAACGAAGCGAGAATGCGTCAATATTTGCCATAACTTGTTTCCGAGAGCTTGTCAGTCGTGTGCCTATATAGTGCGTCGTCGATTTATTGACCGGGACACAAGGAGAGCGAGAGAGAGTGATGGATGGAAAATATTATATTCTTTCTCTCGGCGCTGAAGTAGGACTTAGCCTCGAGATGCATCAAGTATCCGTCAAGTTTCACCGAACGCTATTATATAAGGAGGGACGAGCTAGGTTAATCCATCGGCGATTGTTTTCGCAGAGGGCGTGGGCTCAATCGCTCCCTATAGCTCATCAAATGTTTGCCGGCTGTTCTCGTGCGACTGATGTATATGGAAAAAAAGTTGACAGAGACTCTTTTTCGTCCGCGCTCGAGTATACGGATGAGGCACTCGCTATATGCTGTGCTGCTGTTTTTTCGACAAACAAACTTTCATTTGCATTGTTTGAAAAGTGTACTGGGTCGAGTCGAGCCTCAAAATGTAATGGGGACTTTATTTTCCCGCGGATCGAAATTTTTCGAATGCAAATTACGATGAGCGCGTATTTATTTTGTCCTCTGGATGATGGATATACACGAGTTTGTAAAAAGTTGTGTGCTAAATGGAGTATTTTTTTTACAGAAGCCGAGATATTGAGCCTCAAAGTTTGGGCCTATGCTGGGCCTTCGCGAAACGCACATTTTCGTTGCTTGTAGCCAAACGCTTCTTACGAATTTGTTCAAAAACTAAACTAAAGTAGGGTTAGAGATAATATTACGAATACTTTGAGACATTAAAAACAATGCCCAGCGGACGTGGCGCGTCAACGATGTGTGCGTGCTTCGGGTAGAGACGCGTACAAAACTCTCTTCCCTGCGGAGAGGAGCAATAAGCCGTGCACATTACTACTGTCTCTAAATATATGTGATATGTGGTCTTATAAATTGTTTTATGTATAGGATTTTTTCGGTTTTCTTTCCATAATGTCGACACGGTTAATTTATAAAACGCATAATCCGTGCAGAAAAGTATAACTCACTGCAACGAAAATGCAAGCATTAACTTTTTAAAACGCGCGTGATGTTCTAAAGTTTCCGAGATAAAATTTTATTCCGCCGTGCTGCGAGCGCATGTATATAATTCATTACATTAATCTAATCCCCTTAGCGTTCCATCTTCAAAAGGTAAATTCAAACTGGGACGCATTTTTCACGAGCTATAACATCCGCATTCGTGAAAACTTACTTTAGCTCTCGAGTCTTAGTCCAAGTCCAACAAACACATCTTTCATAAGACAAGTTTTCTTTAATTCTACTTTCGCAGAACTCGCTGCGACTTTTTCCCCTCTTCGATGTATACGCGCGCGCGCGCGCGCGTTCAATGCGAACGAACAACAAATTCTCGGTCGCGCGTGAATATCCGGCGCGTATAAATATACATAATGGCTCGAGACGGAAAAAATAAAGGCACCATAATAAATCTTGAACGGTCGTTGGAATATCCAATGGACTGTGGGGAAGAATCGTCGAGGGCGGGAGGAGATAAGCTGGCTGCGGGGAAGGGAGGCCGAATAAAAATAGAGCGAAAGTTTTGAGAAAAGCCGAATAAGTCGATTCAGCGGACGAAGAGTGACTTCCTAAATACATATAAACAGTTAAAGCAACACGACGTTCGCTTCACAGATAAGGGGATTGCTTATAGGGGGTGTGGTGGGGAGAAAGAGAGAGAGAGAAGCCCGAAGAGAAAAAATACAGAAAACGGAGACAGTGACGATGATAAGAGACAGAGAAGAAATCGAGCGAAAGATGGGGTGGCACACACAGAACGAGGGATAGTAAGTGGGCAGAATGAGAGGCGAAAGATTAAGAGGGACGACGGAATGAGAGAGGGCAGCAGAGTAGGGTAGAGAAGACGAACTGCTGGATTTGATGGGCAGGAACGAACCATTACTCCTTTCTGCTAATCGAGGGGTACGCCTTTTCGGAATCCGTTGGCCGATCTGCCTATATCGATCCACCCGCGTCTTCCTCGCCTACTCTTTTATGCTTACCCGTCCTCTTATAGGCGCTATTTTTCTTCTCTCTCTCTCTCGCTTCTTCTTTGCCTTTTCTCTCTTACTATGTCTATCTGCGTAGCCTCGTTTTCTTCGGCTTTTGCTCTCGGTACTTCCCTTCTTTATCAGCATAATTGCGGGAGCCTCTGGGCTGGCATGCGACGACCCGCAAGATCCGTGACAGCCAGTGATTTGGGATCCTCTGCTTAGTTGCTGAAAATTTAGGGCAACGTTTTGTGCGCTCGTGCGGGATGATCTGCTGGAAAGGGGGGGAGCTGACGATCGGTGACTCAAAATCAACAAACTCTCGTGACCAAGTTGCTTGCAGATAAGTTCAACTCTTAACAGATTAGATATAACTGCTTTTCCACCAAATTAGAGGAACAAATCTTATCAGACTCGTATAAAAGTTAAGACTTTTGCTTAAACTTCGTATCCGCATTTTACTTTTTCATTAGATGATAGATGTTAAGTTCATTAAAAATTACAAGACTGTCTTGTGTAGCTTACCTTTCTTCATTTTGGTCCACCATTCAGTCCCTTTGCCAAGTTTGATGTGCAGCGAGAATGTCTCGGGGAGACTGAAATCCAGGGCACTACGTTTTCCTTTCTAGTCTTATATCTCGACCCGCATGAAGCTGTTGAGAATCTACTTTATCTCCGTTAACGTCGTCGTCGACAAAGAAGAGCTTTAATAATTCCTTTAATCTTTCTGATTTGCTTTTTTATGCTAAACCTTGACTATAAACGTGAAAGAGTGTTTTAATACGAAGTAAGAGCAAGTGCCGTAAACTTTTTTTGTTTAAAAGTTTCTAACTTTACGAAAATCCCTCTGATAGTTTAACAACTATATAAGTATCTGAATATACAGTGGAAGGAATGTGCAGAGTAAAAATAAAGCTAAAAGTAGAGTTACTCGAGAATGATAACTCTTTCTCTTCACAGAAACTCTAGTTATTTGCAATCAGCGTGGAGAATAAAGTAGGCGAAAGTGACGACTTTTTTATGATCACTCAGAATGCCAAGATAGATGCCGCGTCCAGATTACGCTCGTCGTAAGTCCCTTACGTCTTTAAAAGACGAGTTGAAGTACTGGTCATAAACATTTTAATTTTCACGTGCTGTTTTTTTAGGATGCACCTCGCAGCTCTAACGATGTTTTACAAAAACTCTTGCTTAGTACGTAAAAGTATTCATTCTTTAATGAAAGTCTGTTTAAAATTTTTGCAAAAGATAAATTGGACATAGGACCGCATTAAATATTTAATTATATGTATAATAGGATTTACCAAATAAGTGAAAGTACATTCAAGCGTAATATAATAGTTTGAAATAGCTGATTCGGTAGTGAGAAAAATAAACGGCCATATTGGTTTGCGAGGCTCAAGTAAGAACTGTTTGACTCTCCAAAGACTTCCGAAGAGCAAAATAGTGTGCCAATAGACACGTACAACATGACGCGTTGATGGTGACCGTTGGCGACCGGTAAAGAAGGGGAAGCAGTTGGTTGATTCCGCTGCAGCAGTCAAAAGCTGAAACCAAATTCGAAACCGCCGCAATTGCAATATTATTTTCCTCTCAGTATAGCAATCCGATCAGTAATGTTAGCAAGTTGTGATTTATCGAAACTCAGTTGAAATCGAAACAGTTATGTGGTATTGAAATTTCAAATATGTCTGAACTTCGTGTTGAGCACAGTGTAAATGTATTCATAATATAAATGAATTCCATGATAATACGTTTTAGTCAACTAATTCTAGTCATAATTACGAATAATCGTCAACGGATGCTAAATTTTAGGAAAGATGAAGCTACGTGAATATACGTAACAAAATACTCACGCGTTACAAGCACTTTAACCCGTCGCTGCTTTTCGATCCTCAAAAAAACTTGTACGCGTCGTTATTTGAATTAACGCATCACTATCGCGCCCGCATCCTGTTATTTTATAAAAATTTTCTTTCAGTATGCTAGAGAACATCAGGTTAAAAAGTATCAACGGTAGCTGATGTCAAGTGGGAGTCGACGTAGTCTGGAGCCATCAAAAGTCGCATCGTTAACATTTTAACGAGAGGACATAGTCCATTTCATGTAAATGTCAACCGTTAGAATCAAGATTATTAAACGTGCTTGGGCTCTCTCTCTCTCGCTCTCTCTCTCTCCCTCGCCTTTAGCTACTACTGTCCATGCTGCTGGTAATGCAATATTCATAGTACCGAAGCAATGAAGAATGTACGACTAATGACATCATTAAACTGGACTGTCATAGCAAGTCCTGCTGATGAGATTATAAACTTATTAAGATGTACAGTAGGTGTGCGCCATTTTTTATGTGTAAGTTATTTTTCTAACCGTGTGAAAGTTTTACTAGGAAAATACTGACGCCTAATTAGTTACTTAGAATTTGAACGATCGTATAAAGTGACATTTAATTTTCCAACAATCTAGAATTTACAGCGGCGAAAACGCAAATTCGTACAAAGTAATTGCTTCGCCCCTTTTACCATGCGCCATTGCTACTGCTATATATATACAAAGTATAGAGAAAATTACTATCAATTGAAGTTATTAAAAAGATTTTTTAAATGCAATAATAAATAATTAATTTTTACAGGTTTTAATCCAGACTTGACCCCTTAAGTTTTCAATTGGGTTATGACGTAATTATCTAATACTTCAAAGTTAATGTACCGTGAACTCAGGGAACACCATGACTAAGATTTAACGCATGCATTTTATAACTTCCTATGTATACGTACCTGATGGAGAAAGAACCTACTGAAGTGCATAAAATGTCTATATAATTAATTTACTTACAAATTAATCGAAATCTATCCTAACATTATTCATCGATAGAGTTGATAGACTGCCGCTTAACAAGAATGCAATAATCCTTAAGTTCTTTTTCACTACTTTGAATCAAACAATTCCAACAATGAAAAGCAACAATTGATACGACTTCATCGAAATGCTTAGCTTTCCTTATTAAATTCCTATAGATTATTGCATTTTCACCCCCCGATACACTTCGGCAATTGTCTCTCATCCGAGATAGAATTTTTTTTTCACATCCTCGCACGTACATCACAGCGAATCACCTGCACAGTGAAATAAAACGCAGCTCGCGCATAACACCAAACGTTCAAACGAAATGCACACGATCCGTTGCTTTGCCATATCCATTCAACTATCGCGACTGCGTTTGTCTGTTTGAGCGTTCAGCAACGTGGCGCATGAATACAGAAATAAAAACGTTTTCCCACTCTGGCTCGACGTAGCTTGTGCTATCCAGAAAAGCGGCATCGCGAAAGCTGCTAACCGCCGCCACAGCTGCTGCAGCACGTTGCGTCTCTTGCGATTTTTTGCTCTGGCACCTTTTACCATTTTGTCTCTCTCTCTCCCTCTTTCTCTCTCTCTGCCTCCCTCACGAAAAAGTAGGCAGCAGTCGCGCAGAGAAAAGAAGAATTTTCTGCCTTTCCCCTTTTTGCTCGGTCTCGTTCGCATCTGGCCTCATTTTCGTCCGCGACTCCGGAGCCATGCCAGAGAGCAGTCGGACTTTTGAATTTGTCTGAATAACTTGGGATGCCGCTGCTGCGCTGATGCAAGTTTCTCCCCACGTGTGTGTGCACGCCCGGATATATATATGCAAAAAATAGCCTTTGCGAGCATTGCGAATGACTGTAGCAGTAGCACAGGAAGAGCATGCCGACCGACCATTAGATGGACCTGGACGCATTACCAAACACTGCTTTCCGTGAATCTCTCTTTCTCTCTATATATCTCTCTATGCAGACGCGTCTTCATTACTTTCGGTTCTGAGCTCGCATGGCAAAGAGAAAAGCGGTTATCAAAAAAGCGACTCTTTTGATTCTACATCGGTTCTAGCATAAAAGCTGCTTTGCATGTATGTATCTTTTTCTTCTTCTTTTCTTTCTCCTCGTTGACTTTGGCATCTTGAGGATGCACCTGTTCCTGGCACAATGACGAAGGGGATTTTCGCATTGTTGGCTCTGTACTTCAATATACTCGGACAAAATATTGTACGTACAGTATTATATGACTGTGACATTTATTTCCTTTGAGTATAATAAAGGCTGTGACGTTTTTTATCGAATATTTTATTTTTTTTTATTCAACTGACCTGTAATAAAATAATACTGCTTTCTGGCAAAACGAGTGGTCATACATACGTGAGCTTTATGAAAGTTAGTTTTTTTTTCGTAAAAAGAAAAAACTCATGTTTAAACTACTCGCACAGCTCTGAGTTATGCGAGGGAGCGTAAAGTTGCCTGTCTAGTTTCGTTTTTTTTTTTGGCCTGCGCCATACACAGTCTTCCTCGCTGACTGTTTACGCCCGTAAACTGAGAGCAGACGCCACCGTTTTACTTCCACTTTGCTGCCGCCAGGCTTTTGACTTCTCACGAGATCCCCTACGGGTTTTTTCTCTTTCCTCTCTCTCTCATTCGTTTGTGCTTCTACGTTTCTCGCTATTTCTCTTACGGCCACTTTGCTCCTGACATTCTCGTAAATCGACTTTATAAAGACATCAATCTTTTCGCCCGACTCTCCGATTACGTTTGTGTCCTGGATTTTACCAATTTATATTGTTTGCCAACATCTTTTCCTGCTTTCTCAATGATTTATTTAGGCTCAATTTACTTCCTATTCTTTTGGGCGCTTCTTAAGCATTGAGACGCGCTCAAAACGAACAGTTTAGAAAAGTTGAACAGTATTTTAGATTATCCTATTTTACTTGCTATAGAAAAACGCGCATTTTGCCGACAAGATTTAGAAATTCGACTTCAACGAAATTTCAAGGGATACAAAAGCTTTCTTCAATATAAAACGCTTTTTCCGTCAGAGATCAATTAATACAACAAAATCAATGCCCGTTAAGTATGCTTCTGGAAGCACGCATTTTGTTGTAGCAAAAGGAAAAAAAAATTGAATATCGAAGAGCCCATAATCGTCGAAAAGCATTATGAAATATTGATGAAACTCGTTAAGACGTCGATTTCAAGTTGGAATAAAAAATAAATTCTCCAAGGAGGAAGGCAAACATAAGAAAGAGGAAGCACTCCATTTATATTCATTTGCTATCGAACTCCTCATTATAGTCTTCATCGATCGATCTGTTAGAGGGCTGCGCAAAGGCGACGGGACGGAAGTCAGGACTAAGACTTGTTATTCTCTCATTTCAATTTCAAACTTCAAACTGTTTATAGGAGCGAACGACTTAGTGCCAATTGAAAATACGCACAGTACGTCCGTGATGATTAAGAAAGACGGCGAGGAAGCTCGCTATATAGTAGTATATATGTATAGCTATAGAGACACTGTATTGCCTTTCTACAAAGCTTCACGGCAAACAGTATATAGAATCACATCATTTGCATGGAATATCGAGGACGATTAAATTTTCAACAAAAAGCTCTCTCTATTTGTCGTTTTAATGGATATATCGTATACGCATCAGCAGCAACAACGAATGATTTATGCAACGCGTATACCGATTATATATAGTTCCGACAAAAGATCTTTTCATGTCTAAAATCTAGATATCATTCGGAATTCTGATTAATGTTGATTCGGGAAATGCATACATGAAGTCACGGGGAGATATATGGAGTGGGAATTATAACGAACAACCCCGGCCGGCAAGCCGCGAAGCGAAGTAGACGGGCGGCAAGTTTATTTATCGCATCGAGCCACATTTGAAATTCAATATTACGCGAGAGCGCCGTTGCAGCAGTTTAGGATCTTCTGGATACGGCGGTTTGCATAATACTTTGGGGGAGTAGGCGAAATCCGCGAACCGGAGGGAAACGCTTCCGAGACACTTCGGCCAATACCCTCGGTTTCCGCCTCGGTTATTTATTTTTTTTTCTTCCTCTTTCTCCTTCAAATCCGATTCGTTAATAAAACATGCTCGAAGCAAGCGGTATTTTTTGTTCAAGTGCAGCACACGGGGTTATAAGAGTTCGATTTTTTACCGAGCTTCTGTGTCCATTAATTGAATGCTGAATAAACATTGCAAACTCTCTCTCTCTCTGTCCCGAGAGAGACGAGCCCAGGGGCGGAGGCGAACAGTCTCCGCATTGATTTATGCATGCGAAAGGCAACTCGGACTCGAATACTCCATTCTCGGGGCACTGCTGGCTGTTGACCACAAACGTCTCAATTACTGGCCGGTATTGCGCGGTAATTGAGACGTCTATATGTTGTTCTGTGCGACTCGTCGGATTAAAACCGTGGGAATTTTTCTTTCTGGATTATTTTGTGTTTGCAGAGACAGTCTTTTGTTAAAATTATTATCGAATATCCGGTGCGGATAAAATATTTTCCTTATTGAAAACAGTAGTTAAGCACGTTATCCCACGATATCATATTTATTGTGAAAATATTTGTTTTTAATATTCCACGCGGTAATAAACGATGTTTAAACGTCGGATCTTCGTTTTAATGCCATTTTCGTTGTTTGCGTATTTTTTAAGATAAAGGTTCAGTATGAAACCGCTCAGATATGTGAATGTGATTCATTCCACGCAAAGTGTTGCTCGTCTGACTGTACTCGGCGATCACTACTGCAACATTAAAACGATTTTTCAACCTCGTTTTCATTGTCTTGGAAGATTCGAGATTGTATTTTATTCCTAAAATTGATATCCAGAAAGTGAGAGAGAACAATTAAATTGGTAACATCTAGCGAAATCTCTGGATAAAAAAAGCAGCAGGCTCGGACTTACCATAACGAATTACGACGTCGATTGAGTTCGAAGGTAGAAGAGCCAAGTTTTTCCTCTGGCAAGGCTTATCTCCGGCTTCTCGCCTTGGATTTTCGTCGCGTATTATATATATACACCAGTCGAGTTCCTTTCTCTCCGCAGCAACCCCCCTCCCCCCTTCCGACCGAGCTAAAGTTTTTCTCTTGTGTTCGCGCACCGGCTCCCGCTTCATCAAAACTGTACAGCCACTCTTCGGCAGCCATCTGGCGTTTACGCGCCGGAAAAGATGAATCGCGAAAGTCCCGCGCAGTCGTTCGCCTCTTATATACTGCGCCGTGCACTGTCTGACCGATTTTTCTTTCGTTCTCCCTTTGCATTTTTCATCTTATGTCCGTGTCGGGGAAATCCGCTTTGCAATAATAATGGCTTCTGGAGAGCGGATAATGCTGCAGTTGCAGTAGCTCGGCCGCGCTCTCGACCTCTCTTCTCTTTTTCACAGTTTAGTTTCGCCGCCGCCCTCGCCTTTTCGAGACTCGCAGAATTTTTATTGTAAATTTCGCTCGTCCAACTCGCTGGAAAATTCATGCGAGACCGGCTGAATTTTAAATCTAAGCCAGCTGCAAGATAGTTCCCGATATATAGAACTTTTTACATTTTTAATAAAATCCAAGCTGGGTTTGTAAAATTTTGTTAAAATTTGCTCTCGCCTCGAAGATCCCAGATTAGTCTAAAAAAACTTTTAAAATTGCGCTAAACTGTCTATATTATTATGCGGACTGGTTCAAAAGTTAGCTTGTACCCTGATAAATTATTTGAAGATTATACAGAATCTCGATGAAAAAAATGTTTCTTTCAATTCGCGAGACAATGTGCTCGTATTTGTAGAAGGCGAATTTCCACGAGGAATATTTCACAGAGACGCATAATAATATACAAAAAGAATACGTACCCCCATAAACAATGAACGCAATCAAGTTTTATTAAGCAATCAGCTGGCATTGATTGCGCTTACAAATCCGAAAATACATTGTCATGCCGAACGGAATCAGGAAAGTGGCAAGGCCAACGCTATTTCCAGTGCCGAATCGAATAAAGCCATCTCTCGAGAGTGCCAAGAGTGAATGGAGAGATAGAGAGATGTATCGCGGCGAGAAGATGATGAGAAAGACAAAATTGTTGATGGAATTATGGGCACACGCAAGCCAGCTTTTCCATTTTCCTGCGGCACAATTTTCTCTTGACGCATATCGCGCCCTGCGTTATATACCGTGCGATTCGTATTCATTGCCTGATGCGCAACGAGGGGAGTTAGCAGGGCGACCCTTAGCCAAGTGGAACACAACCAATCAAGCGATACCTATCGAATTAGTGCGCGTGCTTCCATTATAACCTGTTTTACGCTTCCTACTGTGTGACGTGAGATTATTATTTTTCGGTTTGCACGCACACGTAACTTTTCTGATTACGAGATGATGACTTTTTTTTGTGCCGCATACTTCTTTTGGTATATTCGTGCGATCGAAGGTATTCGAATATTGAAAAGTATATTAAAGTATGCTAAAGACTGAAGTATTCGTAAAATGTTCTCAGACGCGATGGAAATTAGAGTTTCCGCGAGAGCGATCATCTCTCGACAGAGACTTTGCTATCGCAGACCATAGCCGGCGGAGTCTTTGAAGGTGAAAGTTCGCTCAACTCAGTTCAAGAGCTTAATGACGTTCAAACGAGTTTCCCGGAAGTTCGAAGCTTAACGCAATCATCTTGTTTATGTCCTGTAATCCAAATGACCTCCGGCTTGTGGTTGTTCCACATTGACAGTGCAGTAGTTAAATTGTGTTCATCTCGTCCTTCGTCGTATATACTATACTTTGGCCAACTGCTGAGAATTGAAATATAAGTGATAGGTATATATCATCATCTCTGCAGCTGCGATGCTCAAATGGAATATCGCCGCTGCTTTTCTTTTGGTCATTGCCGTAAACCAATTCAAATAGTTTGGAGCAAGCTGAGTGGAAGTCTGGATTCGAGCTTATTAAAGTTTTACTTCGAGTTTTCCAAGAGGTTTAAATTTCAAATCAATTTCACATAATTATTTTGCTTCTGGAGAATGCAGCTAACTCGAGGAATTAGGTTAACAAGCTTATAAGATTACAATTTCTCAAGTACTGAAATATTATTGATTTTCTTGCAGGAAAAAATTGGAATGGAAATTGTTTTTTAATCATGTTACATGTAATCTTGAAAAGTGCGCTGAAGTTGGGTGCGTATTATATAATCATACTAATCGAAGCTATTAGATTTTTCGATGGCTTTCTTTGCTAGAACGACTTTTCAAACTTTTCAACGCTTCTTTTCCAAACGAACACATGATCAAAGTTCTTCGAGTAAATTCAAAGGAAGTTTAATCACTCGACTTTCTTTTCATAAATGAAACTACTCTCGGCTCTTTTAATTATTTTTACTTATCGAGGCTTGAAACTATAATCATTGCAAAATACTTCGTGCAATCGTTGACCCTACCTATATTTAATTAGTTTTTTTATTCTTGGACACTTATCCATGTTTAATTTTGACGAATAAAGTGCCAGTCAAATGCTTTACACGTATGTTGAGCTTATTTATTTCCATTTACTATTGAACTGTAATATGTCATATTCAAACCATATACATTAAGAAAAGCAAACAGTATTTTCAGCTGAAGCCATGACAAACGATAAATCTTATACATACCCGCAGAATGAGGGAACATTCGTCAGGCGTTGCCAGTTGGTAGAAAGTATAATTTTGAATGAAATTGATAAATCGCAATACTGTATGCAATTCTCTAGATCTGCTGTTACCGGTATAACGTTTCAGTATAGCTCATAGTCATGTAGTATCCCAGCAGTACGGGCTTCCTGGAATATTTTCTCAGTAATATTGGAATTTATTTCTCTCTTTCATTCTCCCGTGACGTTGAATTCTTCGTATTTCAACTTGGACAAAAAGACGTTTCATACCTTTCATTTCCACGAAGCGTACTCCTTCTTATACACATTCCAAAAACATTGATGTATTTTATTTTGTGTACGAGAAATTTCGAATTGTATATGTTTCTCTCGCGTGTTGTATTACTTTTCAGCAATGTCGCTGACAAAGTTGATGTCGACGAGCCACGTATAATTTTTGCATGACAGCATGAAAGTAACTTGACAGTCGCGCAGAGGGCTCGTGTCAAGAAGGTCGGGAGGCCAGAGGTTTCTTAATTGCCAGAGCAGACATTAGAATGCGCCACTCTACCTACAAATGCCAGCGCACATATATAATCCGAGATAAAAATGTCCCACACGTGCTCCGTTCGAGCGCAAATAAGAAACGTAATGAAATGGGCGATTAAGTCTGATATTACTCGCATTGAATCACGCTAAATGGGCCGGCCATAAAACAAAGGAGAAAAAAAAACGCTCTCGCGCCCCCTTGTCTCTTCCCCGAACACGGCTGGGCTCGGTGTCCGGAATAAAAGTAAATAAACGGTCGATTCTCCCTCGCGCGCGACGTCTATCGATTCAAGGAGATCGCGCGCGAGCGAGCTATACACGGCGTCGCCGATTCAGCGTCTATTGGGGCAATCCGCGATATTGCCGAACCATCGAGAAACGCGAACGTGCAAGCGTCGCGCCAGGCCGCAAAAAGAGCCAGTAAGAGAATAAAGAGAAATGAGAGAGCAAAAAAAGGACGAGGAAGAAAAAAAGTACGCGGAGTAGAAGAGGGAGCGTGAGAAAGAGAGAGAAAGATATGAGCGTGGAAGTGTGGGTGTTGGTTTGAATCGCGGAGGGGTAAGAGAGAGAGAGAGAAAGGAGATAGAAAGCGGGGAAAACTGCGGAAACTCGAGTTATATCGGAGGGAAGAAATGGCGCGGCTTTAAGGGTCGAAACGCGATAACCCGAGTCGTGATGCTATAGAGGAAAGGTGCAGGCTACGACGCGAGATCCTTGATTTACTCGGGCTTCTTATATTGGCAAAAGAAGCAAGCAAACAGGTTATACGAAGGTATGGAATTGCCCCTATAGACATGAACGCGCGTGATGCGAATTTCGCCGCTAAAGCTTCGCGAGCGGCGCCGTGTGTGTACGTGCGCGGATAAGGCTGAGAGAGAGAGAAAGAGAAAAAGAGAAATGCCGTCCTGATGCCAGCATCAGAGGAAATGTGCTGTGCCGCCCGTTGAGGAGAGATGAAAGAGGGAGAAAAGAAGGAGCGGCCGAAAGAGGCGCTGTTATAGATGGACTCGCGGATAAATAACGCGACGCTGTGGCTGACAATGAGACAGACTTCTCAGGATATATCCGATCGAATTGTTTGTATACTTGCAAAACTACTCATGTGTTGACCAAACGTGAACATTGTTTATAGTATATGATATAAAAGTCGATGGTGCGTATTTTTTTGCAGCTCCGGTTATTTAAAAAAATTAAACTCAGAACTGTATTATTGCGCGCGAAGTATTTCAAATAAATTGAATCCCATTGTTATGCTATTCGAAACCAATGCCTTGTTGCAAACTTTTACTCACGATTGTTATTATATAGAAAGCCGTATGTTTTATATGTGTACTGATATTCTTTAGAAGCCGAGTTGCGCAAGTTGCGTTCACAGGGTATTTAGCAATAAGTCGAAAAGTTTTTCCACAAAAGAAACTCACAGGCTAGTTTTTATAAATTCCCACTGTAGCGCATACACAAGTACAATGGAGCGTATTGAGTTATTTTCAATAAACTATCTTTTCACGCGCGCAGTGCACACGCTTCGCTACGCAGTTAGAGGCGCAACAGCAGTAGGATAGTGTGTATAGAGAATGGACGCAAAAAAATACTCTGTATTATTTAAAGAAAAATGATTATACTATAGTATATTAAATATTAAATGTAGCAATTGATACTGAACAACCGGTGGTAAAAGTGGGTTAAACAATAAGGGAAAAAAATATAATAGGATATACGGATAACGGTGCAAAAGGTTCACTTGCTGATTTACCATTGATTTTTGAACACGTATCAATTTTTTGTATAAAGTTTTGTAACATTAGCTTTATGTATCAAATTATTTACAAAAATAATTATATAAGGAAGAACGTATGTGCATCGAGTCTACTTCGCATTACTAGCCAGTGTAGTAATTTTTAAAAAAGCATTTTTCTTCAGTCTGCGGATATACGAGAAATTGAAGAGAAAAAGATTCGAGGAAATAAGAAAGGCTCGAGAGAAAATAAAACGTAGGGAGAATGACGAGGTGAGGATGTGGGCGGAGGTCGGTTGCACGTGTGTGTGTGTGTGCGTGTGTGAGAGAGACAGAAAAGGAAGTCTGGAAGGGATGAGCACTGCTAGTGGCACTCGGACGTTGTCCAGTTTCTTCTTCAGCAGTGCATTCTGGCCTCTAGGTTCGTATCCTTCTTCTTTCCAGGCTCTCCTTTTTCTAGCTCTCATACCAGGCGCTCTTCCTCGTGCCGTTCGTTTTCTTAGGACGCGTAGGTATGTGTGTGTGCGGTGGTGGTGGCCGTGTTGCTTCGAACTCGCGGTGCAGAAAATGTGCGCAGCAATATACAGGGCGATTTCGAGGCTTGTTGTGTAGAGTTATCTTTCATGCTTGGCCTTCGTTTCTCTTTCCCGCACTCTTTTTCTGTAAATCTCTTTCGCTTTAATTGCCGCCGGCTTTCCTCTTATTCTCATTTCCGCCATTGCTTTGTGTAATACTCGTACATGACTTTTTCGCTGTTTCTTTTTTTTTTTATACACGGGAAATAATATTTTATTTTGGAATCGCGCTCGATAGGGTTATATTCATTCGGATAGAAAAAAAATTCTACTGGAGACTCATTCCACTCTGCAGACATGATATAATGAAATATGCTATTCATTTCATGCAGAGGCCAAAAACCAGCATTTTCCACGAAATTCTATCTTCACCGCAAAAATAAACATTTCAACGGTTGCAGCCTTTTTCGTAGAAATAGTTTTTTCTCTTTTCGTTATTTAGTTGGTATAAATCTGTAATGTTTCCCAAGAACCAGCTACATTTACAATTTTTTGTATAGTAGACATAATATGGATGTTCTGCTTTTACCCATGACTTTTGTGCACAATACTTGTACAATTCAACGTTCGAAACCCATTGCAGATATCTCTCTCGGTGGTAGTCTGCGCAGTATTACACGTGTTACTACACTGCAAAAGCAATGTTGTCAAAGGAAAAATTCCATTACTGAAAAGTAGAAATTGAAAGAAGAAAGGAGAAAAAAAGCAGAAGAAACAAAAATCGCGAAACAAAAGGTACAAAAGATATAACGTCATGGAGCTTTAAAAAGTCCATTTCGTGATTCCATTGTTTTCCCACTTGGGATGCTGGCGTTCAGCGGGGCATATACGGCTGGATCTATATAGGAAAACGAATGTTTATACGGGCGCGCGCTAGTATCGTATAGATCAAACTCTGTGTAATAACGCAACATTTCCCTTTTCGTTCTCTTCAGCCGATGTTTTTGTTTATCCAGTCGTTCTCTCTCGCAAGCGAGCTCTGCCGAGAGGAAAAATAAAGCTCGAACTGAATGGCTTTGACGATAGCAACCGCGACTAACTAACGCTATACTGATTAAAGTAACACAAAAAATGCAATCCAATAAGTGGAATTTCCGCAATCTCATATTTTATGCGGGACTTGATTGATGCGGAAGGTAGGGATGGAAACACGATTGCGTGAGGGCTGCAGTAGAAGAGGGAGAAAGAAAAATCACGGCTAATGAAACTGATGGCGAGTAGGTGGTAAGGGGAGAGCGAATGGTATTGATGACCACTCATTGGAATAATTAATTATAGCAGGTATATGATAGCAAAAGAAGCTTGGACTCGATCTGCGATAGGGCTTTTCTGTTTGAATAAATATAACGAATGCTAATGAGGTATAAGTGCGCGCTGCGATCGAGCGCAATGGAAAAATCTTTATTTAATGAAGGACAAGCTTACGTTGATGAAATAAGAGTTTTTATTCGATAATATCTGAATCTGTACCTATATATTATTGCTGTAATATTAATTTTTTGTAGCGTATTATAAACGTGCGGTTTAAAAGCGCACAACGAAAAAAAAATCTTACCTTAAAAGGTACAGCGAGCTTGAGGTCGACGACAGTCTGGCAAATAATAACTGTGGATGCATCTTCTCCAGAACGTTTCACTTTCGCGGAAAAAAAGTCGAGGCAATCCATTCTGCCTCCAATTTCCAAGTCGTTCCATATACACTGTGTCTCCGTTCTTCCCACTTTCGAGCGTCGGCTCTAATTCTCGGAGAAACGAGACCAGCTGAAATATATAATTTCATCTCGGCCCCGCAAAACGCTAGGCTCCGCAAGAAAGAGAAGGGGGGAGGCCAGTCTCATAAATAAATCCGGAACCTTCATTACGGCCACGTTCTCTCATTGTCTCTCTTTCTTTATCTCTCTCTCTCTCTCTTGCTCTGTCGGCGGCCAGGATATGTCCCAACCATAACAGATGCAATTGACGCGCGCCATCTGTCCTCACCTCTCTCTCTCTCCTTCAGCTTCTTCTTCTTCTCCTCATCTCCGCCTCCTTCGTGCAACGGCGCGCAGCTAAAGGCTTCCTGCTCTTATCTCCTCTCTCCGCGGTCGCGTTTAAAGGGCGAGCGCTCTGAATTCAGAGCTCGTACACGCGGCCGGAGGTTTGCAGCGTCAACCGGCGATGAAAAACCAGTTTGTCTCTCTCGCTCTGACCCCTGCTTCTGCTCTCTCTCTCTCTCTCTTGTTCCCTCGCGAAATGTAGGTCGTACGTCGGGAAGTTCGTTCGCGAGACATTTCGCACGTTTCGCACAATAACCTGTTTACGTCGGGGGCTGCGCATACAACCACGCTTTCGCTCCCTGGGAAACGTGTGCTCGTGACGTGAATAGTAATTATTCGCAGACTCATAATGTATGTACGTGTTTGCGCGCATTTCTATGTGGGAGTCTGCAGCCGCGACCCTAACGTGTCCCCCCCCAACCACTGTGGGTTTGTGTATAGGCGTGTAGAAGAGTTCGTAGCCGGCGTTGTTGCAAGCCTGGACTGGTAGTTGACAATTTCCGACGGAAGGTCGCGCTGTGAGATAACTCGGCTACGGCTGCTGCATGTTTGCCCAAACCGTACAGGAATGAATGCCGACAGTTTATATTTGAGATGTGCTGCCGCAGGTCAGTGCGGAAGTATACTGCTGAGAAAAAGAATATGGGGCTGCGCGACCACGCGTCGTCAAATTATTTACGATGAACACGCACCGCGACACACTTTACGGCTGCTTGTTTGGCTTTCTTTTTATTTTACAATTTTCGCGACTATTGTTGAATTTACTTTGTTTCTACGACGATGTTGCAATCATGTGTGAAGCGAAAAGAGCTTATTTGATGAAAAAAGCTACAAGTATTCCCGGAATAGAAACCTACTTGAAATGGTACATTTATTTTATCGCTGTGCACACGACCAACAACTTTGCGGAAATTTTTACTCGGCACAAACTCTGAGTTATGTTGGTGAGGATATTCCTAGCTGCTACGTTCAAGTAGTCAAAGTAGTGCAATGGTCAGACAACGCGTGCGTTGTCTTACTACTACTAGTACTACTACTACTACTTTGAGCAGGAGTTATACTAATCGCTGAAAGCTTTTAAGTAAAAATAGAAAAAGAATATTTTCATGTTTTGCGGTCATCATAAAAATACTGTTAGATATAATCGCTATTTTTTAATATTCGCTATCACGAAATATTAAAAAATGCTTTGATGAATAGAAAATTGATCCGTTCGCTCAGGATATCATCTACATATTTCCATACCTCCAGTGTTTACTCTGAAAAAATAAAAAAAGACCAGTACGATAGGTTGCTGCTACAGCTGGCAACGAGCGTATTTCGCAACGGCAATTCTCTTGACCCGCTACAGAGCCTATACTCGGATCGGAAATCCCGGACGAAAAAGAGACAGCAGGATAGCTAAACGCGGAATCCGGGTCGAGTCACTTTGAATAGCAGCAGCTAGCCAGAGGAAAAGAGAGACACACACACAGAAAAAGAGAGAGATGAGGTCCAGGCCATACACACGCACACACGTTCTTTCTCTCACTTCGATTAGATCGCAAGCAGCAGCAGCGGTAGAAACAGTATCCGAGAGAGAGAGAGAGAGAGAGAGAGAGCGTAGCGTCGTTATTTTGCACTCGTGGCCCCGCGTTTCATTTCGCGAAAATCCCCTGTTTTCAACGCGAGTAATCCCGCGGTCGGCGCTCGTGGATCGTGGACTGTCTATATACGTCCTGGCCCCCGAGAATGTGTTTGCGCGCGCGCATCTCTGTGTGTGTGTGTGTGTGTGTGTGTGTGCGTGAGAGGTGGTCAAAGCGTTGGCGCAGGGCAGAAATGTATTTACCCCGGTCCGTTCACACATGCCGAGTAGCGGAAGAGAGAGAGAGAGAGAGAGCGAGAGAGCGAGAGAGAGAGAGAAGCAGGCGAGAGAGCGCAGCTGGGAATTTATTCGTGTTTTATTGGCAGGGAGAAATGAACGAGTCCATCGACGCGCGCTCTTGCGCTGCCGAGAGAGCGCGCGCGGATTTAACGGGCCGAGCGCGATCCTTTTCGCGATTTAATACGTTTTCCAAGTATACGCCCCGACGGTCTGTATATGACCGCTACCGCACGCTACGGAAAAATGTATATTTTCCAAGCTCTTTTCTCGTCTTGCTTCACGGTCCGGGATTAATGCTGGGATTAGTTTTCTGAAAACTTCGCCATTCCGCCACTTCTTTTGTGCATATCTTTTCGCTCGTTGACGTCAACCCGTCTCTCTCTCTCCATTCTCGGAAACCTGGTGCTTTTATTCCAGCTTTTAATAATTCATTATACAAAAAAATAAATAAAGAAACTAGAGCTTCGCAATGCCGCAACGCCTGTCATAACAGTAACAAAGTGCATTAGGTCAATCTTTGCATTCTCTTATATGCGACATAAAATTTAAAGTGATTCAATGCGTATGGAAGAACCGATTTTTACGCTTAATAAAAAGGCAGGCATAAGTCATAAAACCGTCGTAAATTTAATCGAATTTTGCAAAATGAAGTCTCGAAGTGCTCCGAGCGTGATATATAGCTCTCGCACGGGTATAATTTCGAATTTATAGACACGTTAAATAACGCAAAAACCAATAAAACGAAAAAATTCGTTTATTACTGAAATATTTATTTACATTACGTTCATCATACATTTTCGAGCAATCGTCTCATAATGAGATAATAAACTTACAAAAACGTTGAGTATATAAAGCCATTAATTAGGGACTAACTCCGGCGAAACGATTTTCCGCGCGGGGCGCCTCTCGACGTCGGCGGCCACCACCACCACGCGCGCGCGCGCGCAAAGCAGATTACAAATAAGCAAATGTTGACTTTGCGCACAAAGAAAACTTCATCTCTCGACGTTGCAGCAGCAGCACAGTTGAGCTGCTCCCCGGAGCCTCGGCATACATCCACCCACATCTCCTTCATTCTAGTCGAACAAAATAGCGTCTACGCGCGTAAGCGAAACTCAACGCGGTAGCGGCTCATGACGAATGCAACGCACGCCGAAAACTTGGAGGCGGAGGCGATACGTGATTTGTCATCTATTTCCAAGGAAGAGAGAGAGAGAGAGAGAAGCCGCGACGCGCGTCGAACGTCGAGTAGCGAGTTGCACGCAGCAACACGTAGAGTACTTTGCCATTTGACTTTTCCACCCGACGAAACGACGCTACGTGTCGTAGTTGTGCTACTGCTCCAGCCGCCGAAACTTGCCTCTCGAAAGCTTGGATGGATGAAAAATGAATACAGATGCGAGTTCCCGCATGAGGTGTGACGGTAAAACACATGCGGAATCGTGAATCTTTTTGAAATTCAATGTGTAATATGTTCTTCTCGATTTCTGCGATTGTGTGTTAATTAATGTGTTTTTTTTCTTCTTTGTTTCAGGTGAGTTACAGAGTATTACTTGCTTGCGGGCTTTCCTGATTCGTGAGTTGTAATATTAATATTTCACTGGATATATGGGTATTATTATGGTTTATATGGGTGTTTACGAAGCGAGATTAATCTTGTACACTAATAGAGTTGACACAATATGATGGAAGTGAACTATAGATCAATGTTGATTTATTCGCGCTAACTATATCCACAAAATTAATGTTACTGCAACAGCATTGCAATATCAATGCATGTGAGTCATTTCTCAAAAGATCCTATTTTTTCATAAAAAAATCTCTTCTCCTGTGAGACGCTGGCATAGTACCGCTTTGAATCATCCTTCCGGATTCTCATATCCGAAAACGATAAAGAAGATGACGATGTGTTATAGAGGAAGGTTATTACGAGCTCTCGGGGAAAAATCGGCTAGAGACGACCAAGGACTCTAAGGCCAGAGTCCATAAAGTACCTGGTGAAAGATGAAATCCGCTGGCGGAAGTGAGAGAGATGATGGCTAGACTCTATGCTAGGCTCGGCGCCGTACTTTTCCATAGAGGTAGACTAGTGCGATTCGACCTGACTCATGAGAAGTCAAAGTGGCGACTAACGATTTGAAAAATACAGTAAAGCTTTTACTGGTTCGGTGTTATACTAGATATTCCAATTAAAAGTCCAATTTGAGCTGATTCAACAACATCTCTGAAATCTATTGAATTTTGACGCAAAGCTGGGATGCTGTAAATTTATACTAAGTGGCTTCGTTACCTCATATCTCGCAGTTCTACGCAGAGTTTAACAACTAGTTTTCGGCTTTGAATCTGGATCAACGGTTTCATTCGATTTCAGTTTAATTGACATTTCTGAAATTCCCAACTTTGGCAAGGTATTAACAATCGTTTTAATCCGTAATCACATTAATTAATTATTGCACGTGATTTTTTTTTCATTCAAAGTTATTTGAAGTAACAACAATAAGTTTCCGTTCAGGATAAAAGCAAGTGTATGTTAACTTTAAGAGATATCGATTCACTGCTTTCATTCCATCATTTAGGCTCATATCCTATGAAAATTACGAAGCTCTTTTCTTCCATTATTCGACTCCTACTTTCTCATTATCGTACGGCCTTCCATTATTTCGTGCGGAGCAAGGAAAAAGAAGATAAAGTCTCATATTATAGCTGAACATTCATCCAAATATTGTATCGAGAGCTGAGGCTTAAGCAGCCAGGCTCCGCAATCTCGGTTAGCTGCTGGCCGTTTGTTCGGTATCGAGTCTCCACGTCGAGCGCCGGAGAGCTTCGATAGAAATATACAGGCCTCGTATCTCAGCGCGAGTACGGCTCTCTCTCTCTCTCTCTCTCTCTCTCTCTCTGCAAGCCTTTGCACACCTCCTCGCAGTCTCGAGGTACTGCAGAGGGTGGCAATAGCACTGGGTGGCCTGGACTCGAGATGGGTAATGAAGATACAGGACACCAGGCGTCGAGGAACGAGAGCCAGCTCGCGAGCTGGCTTGAGGAGAAAGGGAGAGCGAGAGAAAATGAAGGATGGCAATGGAGGATCCTCGAAGTTAGCAATTAAATCGCCTTTTTACTTCTGGCGAGTATTTCCGTCTCTCGTTCGCTTCTGGCTTCTTGCTCTAGAGGTATATTTTTTATACGTTGTGTATAAGATTCGTATAAGAGCACGAAGCTTCGAAAGCTTAGGAAAACGAATTATATTGGCTTTGCCAGTGGCTTCGATTACTGATTGATTGTGTCTTAACTTATTTTCATCAAATCGAATTAATTATAATTTTCTATTAGCTGTAGCGTCTAAAGCTTCCGAGATGAAAATCCAGAAATCTCTATGGTGAAATTATCGCTTGTAAATCGATAGATTCAAAGTTTTACTGATTGTTTCTTTAATTCCACATATTATGGTCTTCTACTCGAATTCAATCAGTGAACATTAATTTTAGAGAGTTTAACATCCCTTGAAATCTATTTACCGATATACGATATTCCAGATTAAGAGCAAAGTAATAAAAGATTGTAATCTTCTGGATTTACTGCCGATGGATGTCTTATTCTTGAATTCGACCTATTGCCGTCCTTTTCATGATTTCCCCCGATGGTTGCGCTTTTCTTGAATTCCGCCGATGATCGTTCACTCCATGATTTCCCCAATGGTCCTATTCTTCTGGTGTCTTTCAGCCCTTTTCTATGATTTTTGACATATTACTCGACTGATACTTGTTCGGGTTAAGGAGTGAGGGTAGGATTAATGTTGATAGAATCAAAAAATACCAACGTATGTAGTTTAGAGTGTATGTCTGAGGCACAGAGATAGAAATATATTTATACTTTACGAATACAAATATTAAGTATACTAGGTTTGTGCTGATCGCGTCGAGTGCTGGCGACAAAGTGAAGAGTCCCACGCTCCCATCGCACGACTGAGATGGATTTCGCACAAGCGCCCTCTACTGGGCCCGCCCCCGCTACTGAGGGTATGCATATACTTTCGGCCTTGCGGCCGTACTAGTTTCCACCTTCCCTTGGTCTTTTTCCCTCTCTCTCTCGTCCCTCTCCGCTCTTGGGCTCTCGTCTCCTAGTCGCCTGACCAGCCTCGGGTGGGCGGCGCCACCCACTCGAGCTGAAATTTGACCTGCACCTTATGAGCTGAGGCTCCCTTTTGAGGTCACACGGCAGCCTAGGGAAGGCTACGCCTCCCCTAGCTGTATGGCGTGGCGGCCACGGTGTCTCTTCGCACCGTGCCGTAAAGGTGACTTGAGCCCGCGGAAAGTCGCGAGCCTTGCTTATATGCGCTATGCGCCCTTACACCTATGCGTTGGGCTCGCGGACGTCAGCACTCTGATTGCTCACACTCGACACGATGTACAGTGGTGCATGATTATACATTATCCTACTTCGCTGTACATTCTAACGCACAATTTATTTATTTACGCACTTAAATATTACGCTTAACTGTTACAATCACCATATACACATACGCATGTGCATACAGGCTATTCGTCGTACAATTTGTTTGTTGTTAGCGCTCGGTACAATAAGTCTCGTTTCTTTACTCGCATTCTCGCTCGTGGAAGAGCAGCTGTTGTTTTTGTAGCCTAATCCCTACCGTAATAAACGACGCGACGCTATGGAATTTCCCGTCCGTCTGCCGGGTTTTTCCCGATCATTTATGAGTGACTATTAATGCTAGCTGCGTTATTTCCCGACCCGATGACCGTTTGTGCCTGAGCTACGAGGGCTGAGCGGATTAGCGCTGGCCCGTCTTTGCGTTTATTGCGCCTTCAGGCCCGAGTTCCAGCTCCGACGAAACCACTGCATGCTGTCCCTTTTTTATTGCATGTCGGCGCGTGTATTTGCAGCAGTATCCCGGATTATCGATTTATTTTCTGCGCGCTTCAAACTATATCCCTAACAACTGATACTGAAGGGTATTGTCTTGTTTATATATTCTGCAATTAGTTAATTCTGGTTCGTATCGTATGTGCACAGTGAATTAAGAAGGTAGAATTCGATAGCAATAGAAACTATTTTTTTTCTTATTTATTAACGAAGAAACCATGTACTTATTGTAATATCATTCTTAGATTATTATAATTAATTGGTATGACGCAGAAACTCGTGCTTGGAAAAGCCGGTAGAGCAGTAGTTTAATCTGACTTCTTTCGCCTCTTCTTCGAATCATTTTCCGGTGGAGTTTCCCCTCTTCGCTCTCTCGGTTTCGTTTGCAGCAAGCCAGCGTGAAATTGCATCCAATTGATACATCTAACAGATACAGTTGCATAGTTATTTCGGGGTCGAGCGTTTGCTGCTAGCATTCGGGACCAGTCGGATGCCGTCACCTTTTTATCTTCTTGCAGCCCAGTTAAATTACTGGCCCTGTGTTTGCAAACGTAAAAAAAACTCGGGCAAGCTGAAAGAGAAAATGGGCGACTGGCGAGCTTTTTACGTTACAGCTTACGCACATTTCGCACTCAATTCCAATATTTACACCAAGCTTTTTCTTCTTGTTCTTTCTTCTTACGTCTTTTCTATATTTTTTTCACTATTTTACTTTCGTTTCTAGCTATAAGTTACAGAAATCTTGCATTAAAACTTCAATTCAATTAATTTTATTTATTTATATAGATTTTTATAGATTTGAATATTGTACTAATTTTAAGCAGCAAAAAGGTTCATTGTAGACATGTCTGACGAAATTCTGATTTGCTTCACTTCAAAATATATTACGAAGATGTTGCACTTTGCGTAACATGAAAAGCTTTTTAGATACGACGCATAAAGTTCATTATGAAAAAAGATTAATGTACCAGACAACGTAGTATAATAATAATTATATATGTACGATGATTATTCAAAAATAAGTATCTTTACTTAATTGCAAAGATCTCATTGCCCTTTGCGACATTGAGAAGAGCTATAGCAGACGCCGCCGCCGCCCCTCACGAATGTATATCAAAGAGAGCTTGAGCAACTTCCTCGGTGCATGTCATTAAATCTCAAGCATTAACGCCTTAAGTAAGTCATGCCAATTGCAAGAATTTACGGCTCTCCGTTCCTCTCTTGTTCGAAGTATCACATTGGTTAATCCGACCCTCCCGCTGTTAAGAAACGTGTGGCTCTGTTAGGCAGCCAATTACTAACAGGAGTACGGGTATTTTAGTGTAATGCCTTTGCAACGAGTTTGCAATGAGTTGAACGATGTGAGCATGAGCGCGTGCAGCGACTTCTAGATCTCATTCATTGTCGCATTTCTCTTACTTGTTAGATATTCGCATAGCTATAAATACGCTCAGTAGAGCTGAATTTAGCTTCTACATCAGTTGTAAAACTTGATTTTATTTTTTCTTTAAATTCTTCGTAAATGCTGTGAAAATTATTTTTCACTTTGCCTGGTGTAAAAGTTTATTTTATCCAATCTAAAAACTTTCACGTGTACGAAGAAAAGGCCAACCGATAAAAATGGTATCTTCGCTTTCCTCTTAATGAAAGTTTTTTCGAAAGATAATAGATAATTAATTTTACTTGAACTAAGAATTTCTTCAAGTTACGTGTCGCCATAGTGACAAAAAAGCGGAAGCGGAAGACCTTATTGTTGAGCAGTCCTTTACTTTTTAACCCATTCATCCTCTTCCCCGGCTAGTCATCATTCTTTTTCTCTTTTATAAAGAGCACAAGGATCGTTTCTCGCACTGTCATCGTGCTCCTGGCCCTTGTAAGCGTGGACGTTGCTTTGATTGATGGCTTCGCATATATCCAGGAAAAGCGCGCGACAGAGTAAAAGAAATTTGATTTCGATTCGACTCTGCTTTATTCACGCTCTCTCCAAAAGTTCAAGAGACAAAGATTGTGTGTCTTGTCATTCTTCAATAAAATTAATTATTTATTAATTTGTAGCAATACAATAAGCTTATAAGAGATAAATAAATTAAATTTAAAAAAAAATGGAATGGTCAGAGAAGAGAGAGAAGAGGAAGGCTGAGAGATACGTGGGTGTTCCTTTTGAACTTGTGCCAAGTACATCTCCCCTCTCTCTCTCGGTTTAAATCCGGGTCAAAGGATACGCACCACATGTGCAGCAGAGGAAGAGAAAACTCACCAACACATCCGTGCTTCACTACGAATCCACGTCCACGACACGGACCGGTACCGAGAGGCGTGCAACGAATCCGTATCGAGAAAAAGGAAAAACTTCAACATCGGCTTGGCTGCGAGCGCGAGCAAGGAATATAACGTATAAAATGCCAGTTGGGCGGACAGTAGATAGACAAGAGCGCTCTATATAGTAAACAAGAAAAGAGAAGTAGTAGGGGCTTAATACTCTCCTCCGGCATCTAATTCGGATTATTGTGTGTCAAACGGAGGACAGATGCTTGCTGCTGCTGCACACCTATATCCTTAGCTCAGTCGAGATTCTCAGATGGCATAATTGAAAATACCGCTGAACACAAGGATCAACAATGTCGATAAATCTTTCCGGGGCTAGCTGCTGACGCACAGTGTGGCGAGAATAGGAAGTTGAAACAGCGTAAAGACCGATAAGGTGCCGAGAGCTACTTGCTGCTTTGTGTTGTCAGATGGATAATAGAATGAAACAACATTTGAAAATGTTTTGTAAATAATTTTTCATTTCTGCTTATAAGAAGATGTGTTTTTTTTCTCTTAAAAAAGAGATGACCGGATGTTGCGAAGCTTCCTAAACGTGAACGTGAATGGACCGTTGATTGGTGATTTTAGATTAAGAACTGTGAATCTAAACTTGAATTTGGAATACTAAATTTTGTCTGATACGTACAAAATTTTTTTCAAAGTTATTAGCTAAACAGATTTGCTATTGAATCAAAATTTGTAACATTTTAGTTTTGGCAAAGTAAAAGGCAAAATGACTAACGATCTGGATACGGATGAGAGAGTACAAACCGGCTACCTAACGCAGTCACTACTGATTGTTTCGGATTCGGACTTCAGAGTCAATGTACGTCATTGGGTTTGTTTGTCGGGAGCACTCTCCAATTTGTTCCCGAGCCATTGCTTCATTATGTCACTGTGTTTCTCTCTGTATATACATGTACGTGTGTGCACGCGCACGTTCGCAGACAGGTAGCAGCGACTGCGCGATTGGACGAGACAAGCAGTTGTCGACGGGACGTTCACGTGAAATCGACTTGCTTAAACGCGTGTGTAATTGCAGGCCACGTTGATTACGATTTTAATGAAAACGTCGATGCCAGAGGCATTTTGAGTTCTGTTTTGTCGTTGAATTTTGTTGACCTTTCCACCTTTTTGTAGACTTCTGACACGTCATGTTCTGGCTTTGTGCGAGCTGCAGTAATAATTATTCTGTCTAGATTTTAAAATGGCTCATTATTTTATCACATCGAATTAATTGTATACTATTTATTCGTTCGTTATAACATAAACAAAATAATTTCTTAAAAATATTTGACATTTTGTCAGAACCTAGCTGCATATTCGTATTATGAACTTTATTAAAGCAATAAACAAAATCGAAAATTTCAGCTATAGTCTTGACCTACATTGCAATAAAAATCCATCATTGAGCACATACATCAGCCAACTATGCGGATATGCCGACACGAGTAGAGCTAGAACAGACAGACAGACAAGAGATCGACAAACAACGACAGCTCGATGCTTTAAAGTATCACGTTTGCACCTGGCACGAGACTCAACCTCGTTGCGGGTGGTAGTCAGCAGCCGTATGTATATAAATTGACTTGCGGTCGCGTTGTAATTGAGTCTCATTAACGATGCCACTTGCGGTGACACAAGAGACTACTGCATCTCTTCTACCCCCTCATATATGTGCCGTCATTTTCAGCGACGTCGTTCACTTGCTTACTCTGTATTTACTTAGTTTGCACAGAGTGCGTGGGTTATGTACTCGCGAGGCCGCAAGTACTGCTGCTCTTGCCATCAGCGTCGGATAATAATATTACGTATACGTCAGGGATAACTAAGAGGTTCTAATACTATAAATTGTATGGTTTCAGCCTGTATCGTTGGCACGCATTTCGTTATACAATTTTCTTTTTCTATTTTCGAGAAAAATTACTTATTAATACTTATTATAATTTTAATTCGATCGTTTATCATAAGCGAATATTTATTCATCTTTTCATCCTTTAAAAAAAGAATTACGTTTACAACACAACGATAGACCAGCTGTTTCATTCAAAACTTCCGCTTAAAGCACACTTTCCGTTTTCGCTACCACGCCCCAAACGATTCAGTTGTCAAAACGTCAGCCTTTCATTTTTTCTTCGCCTATAATATACTTCACGCGTTCTCTTTATTTTAATGAGAATATTCCTTTCTCTTCTCCAACTGTGTTTTTTCACCTGGACACTTGCCCCCTCGCCTGTGGTCATATTTAGTTCTTTCTTTGTCTTCGCACGTAGAGCCGCAAGATCGTGCCACACGTCCCCACTTACTGCTTCTCTAACTTCTCATATCCTTGCCAGTGGAAAATAAGATTGCCAGATTTATCCTCGAAATCCCCTGCGGCGAAAGACGTATCTGGCACGCGACGTCCGCGGGCATCTCGAGCGATGAAATTCTTATTGGAGTATCGCTTCACCTGTATATTTTTGTATATTGCACTGAAATCGTGATGAGTATAACCATATTCTTTCGCTTTTTATTGTTCTGTACACGTTTAATAAAAATTAACAATATGTTAAATAATTAATAATTTTGACAGCATTCTTTTATAAAAATATATTTATTATAAATTAATATAACAGTTTAAAAAATGTATAAACCTGATGAATATTATAAGCATTATAGAAACTTTTACGCTGACAGACAAAGTGGTATAATTAAAGTGTGAGGATATAACCGCGCGTTAAAAGAAACCGAACAAGTTTTCTTCTCATTTAACCTTATGCAGCGCGTATATGCATGCATGCATGCATGATATGAGATTACCGCATTATCCTCAAAATCCCAGCTTAAACTAGAAGTGCTACGCAACATACGTAACCTCACGGCACGGTGAGATTATAGCTCGGTCAACTATTGTACCAAATTACATAACCTCTTAGAACATTTTAGACTGTTACGCTAGTCTTTGACAGTTCACGCCATTGTTAAACTAGTGATACTTTAGAAAACTTATCATACGATGAATTTGATTGTAGTTTTCTCGATATAACTTAGCTTAAAAGAAAATAGGTTCATTGTTTTGACAAAATAAAAATCTTTTGTGCTTCTCTTTCACATTTGAAGTGGACGCCGGAAAAAATTGATTTTTAAAAGTACTGATTGATATTTTAAAGTACGCATAGATCATTTAAATCTATCTTTCATTTTAAAATAAGCTCAACTTCACCACGTTACAATTTTGATAGTGTATTCGCTAATTCAAAACAGAAACACAAAGTTACATAGACATCGAATGCAAACTCAAAAATGATATTACGACTCTGTATATCGCTGATATTTTAGCAGCATAGTTACATATAATCCGTATTAGCGCGTTAAATTCTGAACTAAGTATAACAGATCGAAACAAGCAAATTCAAATGGACAGCTAACTATGCCTCTGTCGATTCCTGGTTGCAAAATTCACTGGCAACAGTCCAGTCAACCGAAACGAAGCAGTCACTGAAATATGCAAATGGCCTCGTGAAAACAGAACAGTTTTTAATCCTAATTTTTTCACAACAGCATTCGGCTCTGCATAATTCATGCCGTCGACAAGCGCGCGAGAAAGAGAAACAAAAAGCTGAAGCGAAATGCTCGGTGAGCCAGGTTCAAACCGGGGCGATCATCTAAAATCCCATAAAATCCTACCATCCCGACACGCGCTTATTAATTATACAAAGCGGAATTAACATACGACTGTCAGAGCATACTATCAGCTCGGATAATTCTCTGGTATTATATGCGTGTGTGTCCTAGTTTTTCTTTTATTACAGCGAGTCAAGCGGCGTTTTCGATGTAATCCAATTCGCTCTCTCAACGAGCACCTATTGAATATCGCGCGCACGAGTGTTCAGCTGCCACACGCACATCAAATTCCCACAAAGCCGGAGAAGCGTGGAGTATACATGGACGCATCAGAACTGTTCTCTCCCTCTCTGCGTTATAGTCTCTCGCACAGAATGTCGGTGGGAATAATGGGTTCGCCGTCGTAGCCGTGAATATTCATCTTGGTGCGCCGCAAAGTCGATAGTGTCAGGGTATATCTACGATTCAACTTGTCGAGCTCACCCGAGAGTCAAATTGTAGATACATCAAACTCTATACATACGTCTTGTGTCGCTCTTGTTGCCGTTACTGTGAAGTCTCATGGAAATCGAGCGAATTGTTGAAATTCAACGACGATTCCTTCGTATAACCGAACAGTCTCTTCTTCATCCAGCAATAGCTGTGCTGCCAACAAAACTTTCGATGCGTGGTGTTGTGGTATTAATCCGATCGAGTATTTCGACAAGCAATTGAAAGGTTTTGGGCGAGATCTGTTGTGGAGTAATGTAGCGAATTTTCGCATTATATCTTCGATGCATTCGCGTAAATCGATATATGTTTCATTGTGAATAGCAACTGTTGAAGTAGATAGATCATGAACGGATTGAAACTGCATGTTATATCTCATGTTCTCTCCAAGTATTTTCAGAAATCGAAGCGAACTTATTTAAGTGCTGTTAGAATTGAAATATTCTATTCGATCCGATCGTAATAATATGACGGTATATATACGTGCTCGTAGGTGTAGAGCACAACATATAAATCTTGTTACGATCAGATTGCAAGTAGATGCGATTTGCAAAATATTCACGCCAATACCCAGACGTTCAGCTCTGTACGACTGAAATTTTAGATATATAAAATATGTATTACATATTGATATATAAAATCTAACACATCAAAAAACGTCTGCCCGAAGATATATCTTTACAAAAAAAATATTCGCACACTGTAGAAGCAAAGATTATACTTCAAAAATTGATACGTAATTCGTTTTTATCAGCTCGACTATTGCGAGCCAGTCGTTATTGATTGCAACCGTCCGTAATCCACTGATCTGTTAGCTCTTCAAACAAAAACTGTGCCGTCCACACAAAAAAAAAGGTCGCTATTGTGCATCGTTCTCTATCCCAACGGCAATACGATAGAAGCATTCAATTAAAGTAACGACCTGATATGCGACACGTGTGAACTGGGTGTGTCTCTGCAACGATCGATTTCGCAACTGTGGAACGTTTTAAGAAAATGACAGTAGCGCAAGCTCTGCAGTAGCACATCGTATGCGCGTCGCGTATACGTGTAACGGCATTACTCTGAGAATTGGAAAAGCAATTCCATTGTCCATATCAGCGGTTCGCGGTATAACCAAGAGCAAGAGATATCCGAGAGTTGTAACCCGACAATAATTGTTTTTTCACCGATTGAAATACTTTGTACGTTTTTGCAACTATTACAGCGAGTGTGTTACATGTCCATGATCTACTTCTATATCTGTCGTACTTGTGACTGTCGGTACCAATATCCGAGTTACGTCACTCTTCTGACTGTGCAGGCGCGCTCGGTTTTCCATTGACGAAGGGCGAGAGATACCATGTATACGCGCGTACACGCGGTAACGCGCGATACGTCCCGAGAACAAAAGGCACACAAAAGCCGGGACCGGATGCGCACCCTGCGCGAGAGATACAGGAAGCCTCTGGATCCCAGTGTAAGGAGGAGTGCGAAAGCATGCGCTAGATAAACTTCCGACGCGTATCTGTCTGTCTGTTCTCTCTGCATTGAATTTTGTTTTTTTTTCGTATACTCTTTGTTGCCGATAACATATTTTGCCGGCTGAAGAGCTTTTTAGTTAATGCGCACTTGTTTATAATTTTCAAAACGCGCGATAGTATTATGTCTACTGTCTGAATGCGTATTACGTTATAGAAACGTTTTCAAAGAGGAGACTTTCTCGCTTCTTATGGTTACGCAATGTAGTTGTGTAACACTTTGTTGCCTTTTACGAAACTGATGTACGATTTTCTGTTATTCATTTTTACATGGGATGAGAAAATTGATCGATATTCCAAGTTGTATAAGTTGGATCGAAAGCGCGCATGTGTGAGGACGTAGTTGCAAACGCAGGGGAGGATAGCGATGAAGAAATACGCGATAGAAGCAAGAGATGTATACAAAATAGAAAAGCAGCACCACAAGCTCAGGAGCTGAACAAAGATCAAACGGCTTGGAACTCTCGAAGCTCCGTACTTTCTTCGGCTTCCGAAGAGTCGTGTGCTTCCTTCAGTTCGCTGGCGTTCTTTCTTCTTCTCTTTTTCCCTTTCCATCGTTTTTTTCGTCGGCTCTCGATGTTTCGCGTTTGCAACTATGTGCGCGTTCCGCTGTGAGAGTTGCTTCTTTCTTCTCTATTCCTTTCCAGGACAATGTATGTCGCACGACTCTCGTGTATGACCTAGAGAAATATGTGGCGAAACTTTTTCTGATGTTGTATGCTGCATCTCGGAATATATTACTGATTCGGGAATGCGTCTGTATTGGACTATAGCACGCGATAGATGTACGTGTTCCTCCTTGCCTTTAGACAGCAATAAACTACGTAGAATTTAACGTTAGATTATTTATACTGTTTGATTAAGTTTACTGTGATATTCAAGTCGTTATGAAAAATACTCATAATCGCCCAGGTAGAGTGTTAACGGGTGTTGCCCGTTAAGTTATTAACAAGTAGCTAGAATCAGTATTTAGATACCAGGCAGGTTTCTAGCTGGTTTCTAGCTGCAAACCTGTTAACTCGCCTGTTAACGTGTTTGAAGTAACCTCTCTGTGGGTAAGTTATCAGAAACTGTAAACATTAGATTTGGTTTTGAGTTAAAAACCTGTTAAATTAAACGCTCTGGTTAGCAAGTTTACAGCTAATTTTCAGCTAATTTTAACAGGTCTTGCTAATTTTTAGCTGGAATCCTGTTAATATTTCTACCAGTAGCGTTATTGCAGTAATAGTCCTTATTCGATTGTTTTTTGATGTTGTATATGAGTTGCATTAAGCAGTTTTGAATTGTTCCGGTTATAAGTTAAAAAAAAAGAAACAATATGTTAAAATTATATAGAATCGTTGCACACTTCTTTAGTAGCAAACGTATATGTAGTATCGGAATCAAACGATTTAAATACACAAACACAAAGAAATAGTTAGCCTCTGATTTAACCATGGGTGAGAAAATACGGCAATTCCTGAACGAAATTCCAGTCTGTTTGCAGTACTGCATCGACGAACTTTATTTACCCTAGATTTGCAAACTCTCATGTGGAGAGAGGCGAGTGAGGTGGGGGGTGGGGTGTACGTCAGGATGCATGCACTTCCACCTTCAAAGGATAGAGTTAGTTCGATCAAGCAGTTTCAATGATTTATTTGTCGACTCGAGAACGTAGCTAGGATTGTACTACCTCTGTCAGACGACCAACACAGACGAGGCAAGAGAGAGAGAGAGAGAGGAGCTTCAGTATCTCGTCCCGTTAAACCACATTATTTGCTCTCTGCTGCCGACTCTCCAGGCCTACTATACTGCTACGCGTCCGAACGTTAATGTGCTTTATTGACAGCTTCCACAACGATAGAGTTCATTAACCGAGTTTGATAACCGAACGGGAATGTCAGGCGTTATCCCAAGTGTCTGCGTTGCGCTTCAGCTATATCTCCTGTTTCAAGAGCATCGTTTCGTGCTCGAAGACTATTGACCGTGCCTCACCGTTAATTTAGCCGCTCATATAGCCTTTTTTCTTTGTACTTCTGATTCATTCGTGGAATTTTCAATTTTAAAAAAAGAATCGAATATCACGTATACGCACTGACTTCTGCTTTTTCGATCAAAGTTCAAATATTCAGAAATAAAAGAGATGTGCAAGCTCATTAATTTGATCTACATCCAAAGGTATCAGCTTTTCAAAGTTAACTATACCGATGGCTGCAGCTTCAAACATTTTAAATATATTTTAACATTAAATAGTGCTTATTCAGTCGAAAACGTCCTATTAACCGGTCGAGATTTGTGCTCGTCGCGCACGTCAGCCCTTTCACAACTTTTCGTCTTCCATTCAGAACCTCGATTTAAATGCTCGAAAAGCGTAAAGCAGCACCCCCTCCCTCCCTTCCACCCCTCAAAGCGTTCATATAAACGTTAATGCCTCCCGCTACCTTTAGAATTAAAACGCCAGGCCGGGATTCACTTTTTATCCAAAACAAACGCGGTTGAAGTTGCGTTTAATTTGACCGCGCGGTCGCGCTCTATAATGAAATTCACATTAAAAGCCTGGCTGAGGGCTGGCCTCGTTATAACAATGAGACAGTCGGCTACAGAGGGAGAACTCATTTGTGGATTATAACCGGAAAAAAATCGCACAAATGAGTTTGAGGATCGCGTAAAAAAAAAAGATACCAGTAGTCGTCGTAGGCCCGGGCGTTAATTACTGCTTGTGATGCGAGTTTCCGGGGGAATATTTTTCGCGAGCCACGCGAGCGGGGATAATCCTCTTTAACCTCATACATCATCAAGGCGCGGCGACTGAGGAAAATGTAGATGAGCAAGGCGCCGAGTGTATGGGTAATTAAAAATGTGTGCAGTCGCACATGAAATGAAACGGCGTCGGACGGGGTTACTGATCTCACAGGCTTCCCTTTATCTCGGACTCAGTCTCTCTGTCTCTCTTCTCCCCTCTGTACCAGGGCGTCGTTATCCTTTGATTCTGGGATGCGCCGAGGGCGAGAGGGTTGTGGCGCAAGGCGCTGCTGCTTCGTGACCCGGAACTCAAGAAGTAAGCCAAAACTTTGTGGCCTGCAATGAAATCACGGGAGAAAATTCTTGACTTTGACCAAATTGGAAACGCCCTCGAGGACCCTTTGATTGTGTTTGCCAACTTATTAGATTGTTAATCGAGTACAGGGCGTGAAAGCTTTGAGACGAATTACTTTTTTACGACAGCATTATATATAGAATGACATGTCTTACAATTCTTACGCCTCTTTGTTCACGGAGATTATTCTGACGAGTCTGTGTACTAAACTTCCTCGTATATATGATAATTAACTTGTGTTTAATTAAATTAAAAACTTCAAGTATCTCGCTGTCATATAGAGGAGAGAGAAAGAGATAGAGGTACAAGATAAAAACAGATTAATGAGAAAGTTAATTAAGATTATTTCTGCGGCGTTCTCGTGCGCTTTTGGTAGGCGAGAGCATTAATTTATTTAAATTGCCAAAGGGGCGAGACACAGCGAGCGAAATAAAGGACTTTAAAGAACGCTGAACACATTGTCTGCTATCTGGCCTAATTTCGACCGTTCCCAGCGTTTCGAAACTGTCCCAGCTCTTCTTTTTTTCTCTCTTTTTCGGACGCGCCGCTCTAAATAAAGCCTGGATTTTATCGTACCCAGATGGCTTGTAATAGAGGAAAGTGTGTAATGACATTACCGCAGCAGGCGCTGCATACTTTCTCTCTCTCTCTCTCTCTCTCTCTCTCTCTCTCTCTCACGCTTCCGGGAGAAATTACATCAGCAGCAACAGCAGCAGTATAGCGATGGCGGTGGCAGAGTTGGAAAGTGCGAGAGAGGCTGTAGCGGGAGTTTGAAAATGAGAATCCCTGTGGCACACGAAACGAAGGCACTATAGGCTCTCGCTTGCAAGCTCAATGCTTTTAAACTCGCTTATAGATGGTGATACTAACCCTTCTGTGTGTGTGTGTGTGTGTATGTACCGGCTGCTATGCACTTCCGCCATTTGTGTAATGAGCTCCTCTGACACCTTCTTGCGGCTTTTTGCGTTATTAGAGAGGAAATAAACTTGCCGGGACGCGTGTCTTCTTCTCCTTTGGCGCTATAGCTTTTTGATAAATTGCTTCTTGACTCTCTGCTGGCAGCCCTGGCCTCGTCGACGTCGTTGTACTCTACACTGGCTCCGCGTGACGTAACTTTATCGATAACCCTCTTGCTACGGCTTTATTTCATTATAAGCGCCCTCGACTATTCTTCTCGACTCGTGTTTCCTGCAAGTTTTCGAAATCTTCTTATCAAATTCAACTTGCCTTTTACCTCTTGAAGTGTACTGCTTAGGTCTTTTTGTTTGAGTCAAGTTTTACACTAACTTTCACATTGTGAATGCTTTAATTTTTTAAATTCCGTTTTTGCCTATATGCGATGGTAAACATTTATTATACTTACAGAAAACACTGCATGCCGTTTTATCATTTATATTTGAAAAAGAATTTTAAATGCCCGAGTTAGCTTTAATAATTTAAATCTCATGTTCTTCAGAACGAACATTGCCTGAAATTAAATTACAAAGTTAAAACAGTTTTGCTTGGTTGTTAGAGCAGTATTGTGGTGAAGTTGGTTAGCGTAGCCTCATTTCACTGAGCAACATTGCATAACGTCGGTATGATGCGACTAACGCGCAGCCCGTCTGCCTTTAACTTTCCTTAATCATGCATACCCGAGCATCCATCCGAATTGACCAATCTGGCAAAACTGGCCTGCAATCTCAATTTTGAATAAACCCTCGACTACGAAATTTCTTCTTGCTGCATCAGCTCTGCAGATAAAGTTTTCAAGTGAAGATTCAGATATTAACGTTAATGTTTCCTTCTTCAAGTGTTTGTTTGAAATTAACGATACAATTTATACTAATAGAAGGAGGTGGAGTAGAGAGAGAATGTACATCATGCATGAAATTGAACCTTCAGTAAACACAGCGGAAAACGGTCGTTCAACAATGTCAGCAAATACAATCAACGTTTATCATTACGATTAGGCTTTTGGAGCGAAAACGTGAACCCCTTGTGGTATCAAAACAACAACGGTTGGCTACACGCATGAACGTGCTCCTTCTGATCCGTACCAAGTCAAAGCACTCTTTGCTCAAACACAATTAATTCGAGTCAAAAGCTTAAATTTTGTTCCTCTTTGATACGTTCATATTATTTTAAAATTAAATGTACGTTTCACAAATTCATTAATAATGTATATAATATTTCATTGTTACATATTTTATACTCTAAGAACATAATTTGAAAATCAACATTCGTTATTCATAAACACTAATTAAGCGAAACTTCTGTTTTACATAAAGTTATTACAAACAAATGATATTCAATTACGTAAAGCATCATATGCACTTTAATTAATTTATTCGCAACGATTAATTATTGAGTATGATATTCTTCAATAAATACTCATAAATGCATTTCTTTATCCAACGTGTATGAAAATACAAGTCAATATAATTTTATAATGTCGTACTAAAAGCTGAAAACTTCGGTTAACGAATGCCGCTATCGTATTATTTGTACTACTGATTAAAAAGTCTTATCAGCGAATTGCGATACGAAATTTAAAATACACCTACAACTGATATTATCATCAATTTATACGTGGCGAGTATATCTGGGATTAATAATATGCATTTACATATGGTTAATATATTAGCAGAAATTCGTGTATATGAATTCGACATTTTCCATTAGCATGATAGTCTTAATTTTGTAAAGAGCTTACGTTTCAGCTTGAGATACACTTTATAGGCACTTTGTAAAATGTTTCGTAAAAGAATATTAGCCGTAGGTTCGAAAATTTGCAGAGGAACTCTTCACATACCCATACCACTTGACAATTCTCATTAGTCCGCGAGTGGCTTACTCGTCATAATTAAACGAATTTCGTCGAGTGCTGCGCATAACCAGGGCCGAGTAAGTATATGAGAGCGTGAAAATGATTCAAGGATAATTATGAAAAAGGAAGTATTTTTTTGAGTTAATATCATTACAATTTATTCTGTTGATTGAATGAAAAATTGCGTTTTTCATTAACCAACTAAATCGACTTTGTCAGTCACGCAAGATTGAACAAAGAATAGAGAACAAGCCGAAGAATCCAGATCGCATCTCTGGAATTCTCTCTTCTAAATCGAGGGCGATAACGACGTTGTTCCTTTGAAAGTAAAGCGCGCCAGTGCGCGCGTGCTTCAGTCGACGAGTATGTCGGCGTCGTCGTTGTCGTCGTTTCATTAGCGTCCTCGGCTCGCGCGCTATGCACGCCCCATATGACGCCAGAGCAAGTGGCTTACGGCTTACTTCGCCACGAGAGCGCGGCAGCACATGCATGCATGGCGTCGTGCCCCCCCCCTCCCCCCTCACTACCGTCTGTCCTTACGCCGGGATTGATTTCCAACTAAACTTTGACTCGGATGCAAATTAGGCTACGAAAGCGCTGTTACGCCGAGAACTAAACTTGCGTGGGCTTATGCATGGGTATGCGAAAACGTTTCTCGTTTTTCATTAGCCTACTATAACGTCTATTAGTTGAAGTAGCGAAAAATTCATTTGCTTATTATAGAACTTTGCGGCTGCTTGATTATGTGATATCGGCGAATTTATCAAAAAACTGTTTTGAAAGTATATGAATATTCATCTAACCGATTTCAGGTATTAATAGCCAAAATAGATCCAGCGTTTTACGCTTAACGATCTTTTTCTACGAAACGAATCGTTTTTAATCATAGGAGCAATAAATTTCTGTAATTTCATAAATATTTTTAGAGGCTATTTCTAGCAAGTTTTTAAGTCAAAGTCAAATGTAGAATCAATCCTGTCATCGAAATTTTTAACAGCAACGTTTACTTTCGTGATCAATAAAAGCTTTTTACAATATGCTTTTTTTGTAACAAACTTAAAAGAATTTTACAAGTCATCATCTTTTTATTATAACTGTTTTCATTCACTGATACCGTCACGATCGTGACTCGGAATATGTATATCTTTCCATTTGATCGTGTAAATATCAGTTGCACCATATTTGGAACAAGGAAGTTAATACATCAAGCTCGGCAGCTTTGTAATAACGAGATACACAATGGAATATCACAGTTTCACTCTTTCAGTTCGCGGAACGTGCTCCAAGGCGTGGTACTCACTAATAAGACATATATTATACGAATCTCTACAGCTTGATTTCATTGAGCCATGTATGTACTACAATCAGTAAAGCTCAAAGCTAGTATATAGTTCCCTAGCAGATTTCTACCTGCGCTCTCTCTCTCGTTCTCTTTCATTTTCCCTAAATGGTAACAATGCGCACAGCGCAGACGATGGAGGCGGCTTTTGCAGAAGTAGGCGGCCTAATTAGAAGGGACTTAAGAAAGTCGAGATAGAAAGAGAGGAAAAGTGAAAGACAGAGAGAGAGAGAGAGATGGAGGAAACTCGACTTAAATATGAATGCCGAACTGCGACGGTACAAAGAAGTTACCAAAGGAACAAGAGTAAGAAAAAAGGTCAGTCATAAGCGCGAGCCATTAATGCTCGTTTCTGGCCTTTTTATCACGAGGGCTCACGTGCACGGCTACGGGAAGAGGGCGAGGGAAGAAACGACTATACGTATATAAATCCTGCAGCGCCTGTGTAGAAACTCGTAAGAAAATTTTCGGGTCGCCCTGCGTCCGCGCGTAAATTGCACAGAACTCGCGTGAGTCTTACCGCACGAAGGAGGGAGAGAAAGAAATGCCAGCTATAATCAGGAAATGAATAAACAATGTCCATAAGTCATGTGCCATTGGGTTTTATTAATATGGTACTTTAATGATTGTAGCCTGCATTAACTAATTAGATAATTACCAGGAAAATATACTCTGAGAAAAGCTTCTTTCATTCTGAGTTTTTTCCTTCTCAATATCGTTTTTGTAGTACGTATGAGGTCTGCAACATAAAATTGACGTATTGTCAACATTTTATACGTTGTTAATTAACAGTGGGAAACTGACTATACCAAGTCTGTCAATTAAATTCATTCCAATTTCAAATTCTACCAGCTTTTAACATTCAACAATAATGTATACTTGAATGGAAGCTCATCAAAAGCTAAGAACTAAAATATTTTCGGTATCCTTAATTACCTTGTTCTTCTTCAATATTTCAATAAAAGTTTATAAATCATTCATGTTTCTGAATACTAATATTCTTAAATAATTTATAAAAATGCCACATATAATAATATAATACATTTCTCGCGGTGTCAGTTGTTGTCTGAATGGGTTTCAACCTTCTCCGCGTCATTAATTTGATGAGATTAATGTCAAGTTAATAGCTGGTAATAACCCGGTGCCATGACAACGCTTCTAGTTTCGTGCTGGACGGAAATGTTTGTAATGCTGTACAAGCAAGTTTTGGGACTCCCGACCTGGCTCTAGTCATCTTCACGGGCGAGAAGGTGTAAAACTAAGTGGACATCCAATTAGCAACTGTCCTACTGACCGTCTCTGACTCTACCGAACTTTTATCTTCATTTTCTGTTATATCTTTATCACTTTGTGACCCAGAAACAATGACAACAATATAATATTGGTGATATTTAGTTGATACATCGAATAAATGTTTACTACCGACGAGTTATAATGAAATTATAGCCTGAAGCGTTAGAGAATAACTGGTGGAAACGTCATAAATAAATAAATAACGTTTATTTTGCAACAATGATCGTTTATTTACGCCTGCATTTGAGATAAAACGATCATAAACATTAGATTGTATATCGTCGATAATAAGTGTTTTCAGATAAAAAGCTTCTGGCCATTTTACGTTATTCTTATTGATAAAGTAGAAGTATCTTATCGCAAAAAGGACATTTTTTTATGATTAAGGAGCAGTTAAAAAATCCGCGCATTATATATAGCCGTTCGAATATCAATAATTCTACCGCCCACATCGTCACGTGCTAATATATAGTTCGTTCCAGCGGCGCTTCGACGCCTCTTACACTAGTCCAAGCACTTCTGGGCAGCCTTATTGGCTCAGGACATATTTTCCTCGAGGGATGCATGATTTTCTCGAATAGCTTTCTATACGTGATGGGGGCCGGAGTTTCTCGGCTGGGTTACACTTTGGCTAGCTCGGGATAAGCGACTAGCGCACGTACGAGGGGTTCTCTCGCACGGCACGAGGGATCCCGGGATGGCTCTTGAGAAATCCATTCCAACTGTTGCCGAGGGCTCGCTGCGTATATATACTTTATGAGCTGCTCCGTGCGGACACCCCCGTGTTTTTTTTCCTCCGTTCCTATATATATACGAGACTCGATAACCTGCGCACAGCCGTCTCTCAAAATGGGAAATAAATTTTGTATATTCGTCCCCGCTGAAACGGCCGAGCGCTATCGATATATTTTTATTTGCCGAGTGATCTTTGCGAGCTTGGCGGTTTTTATTAAAATAAATGTGCAGGGTCTGTTTATCAAAGAGAGATATATTGCCTTGAATAATTTGATCGAGAGATCTTTATCGGCGAAAGCGTGCCGGGAAAAGATTCAAGTCGTGATTCTTAATTTTATAAATAACGTATAAAATTTACTACCTTTTGTATGGTTTGTTACAGTACGTTCCTTTCTTTATTTTAAGTTACTTTTATTCGATCTTTATTCAGAGCAACTTTTAGTTGTTTTGTTTTGACTTATAATTGAATAATAATAAGCTCTGTTAATGCGCACTACGTTTACAAATTTTTACGCTTATATAACTTATCTTGATTCTCTTACGATACATCTATATACTTCGCTTGCTCGCGTTTATTCTACACTTTATCCAAGGTATAATTATCCAAGTTATTCTACCACAGCGCTATAGTTTATAAACTAGTTTTATTACGTGGTTTGCTCGCCTTGGCACGACGTATACGTGAGCCGGCGCAGGAGCGAGAGATACGAGTACAGGAGGGTGAGAAGCTTTTTGAGAACTCTCAATGACTAGCGCCTAGTAATTACGTGTTTCTATAATGCAACACTACTTTGAAATTAATAATGTTCTATAGGAGTTACAACGTTATTGCATCTTGATGTTTTACAAAGAAGAAGTTTTAATTATATTGTTATTATTTCCTGAGAATTATTTTACATAATTGTAGTATATAACATATATTTCTGATTAATTAAACAAAACGTTTATATAAAGTTCATCGTGGCATAATGATCTTCTATAAATGATTAAAAATTATTCAGCTACTGTAATTTTTTCATTCCATACTTTATAGTTATATCTCGTCGATTCTAAGGGACAAGCGAGCGTACGGTGATACTGAATAAGTATATAGATACAGAAGGCATGATAATAATAAAGAAATAGAAAATCCCCGAGGAAAAATAGGAACACGTGTGAAGGAGAGAGGCTAGAGTATAAGATACAGAACCAAGACCATACACAATGAAATACTCGTCCGGAAATTACGCTCTCCTCTGTGGTACTGCGTCCGGTTGTAGGGCAATTTATAGCGCTATCAAAGAAAATGCTTCTGAGTTGTGTGGGAAAAATCCTGTAGCTTATATATGTCTTTAGAAAGTTTATGTTGGGTAGCATTTTATACATACCGAGCTTATTTTACACTCTGTTAATCAAATGTATATTTTGCGTTTATTATATATTATACAACGATTTATACAGCAACATCCTTAGTATCACAGGTTGTAGACTAAGAATAAGATAATCCATGGTTTGTAGTGTTTTGAAAAAATCTGTTTTCACTGGGGATAGAACCAAATGCGCCACCGTATCGCTTGAGTTAGATAAATCGAATCGTCCTTATGTAGTAAATAAAGGAATAGACGTAGTTAGAAATTTATTTGATTTGTATGATAATCTAGTAAATTTTAATTCGTATTTTTTGCAGTATATGACACTTATATTACTTAGAGAGTATTGTAAAAATGAAAAAGTTATTTGTATTTTTCTTATTCTCCCCATGTATAAGATAACGATAAATTACCGTTCAAAATTATTAAACTTTATTCTCATCATACCATAGATACACAGATTAAAAAAATGTGACGTTTCCAATAAAGACAAATGAAAGTATCTCGTGAATCTAGTCGATATGTGTGCAGCATCAGCGCAGTAGAACAGGTCAACGTTCGTTCATCCGCACACGTCATAGTGTCTAATACACCGACAGATGTGCAACTTTAAACCAACGTGAATTTCTGTATTAATAAAAGGAATACGGATTAGTAAACGAGGTCGAAAGCAGTACGGTTTTTGTTGAAATTTACTTGGATGTGCAAGAGATTATGGTGACATACGCGTTGAGACCGAACGGATGGAGACTGATGTGGTGTGTCCTCCGCATTGCGTTGATCCACACACCTCGTGCGTGCTTAATGTAGCGGCACACCGACACAACTACCCAAGCTGCTAAATACGACGCGAAGTAAACGCGTTTGTAGTTTGCAGAGCGCAGGAAAGCGAGAAAACGCTAACGGGATGCAAACGTGAGCAAGAACGAAGCGAATGTAGGTGGTGTAGGGCAGATAAAAAGGGGGATTGCTGAGCTGTAGCTCTTATAGGCGGAGAAAAAAATGCAAGAGAGCGATGGAGTTTGCTAAAAAGAAAGCTTGAACGTGGAAAATAAACGCTAGGGGAGAAATTAAAGCAACGGAAAAGTAAATGAAGCCCAAAGAGCGTACGCCTCTGTGCAAGTGTGTATGTTTTAGTCTGGATATGTTTGTATTTTAGTGCGCGAGTAGATGATTAAAGAGAAAATTTATTGATGATTTGCTGCATTGCGTATAATGTTGAAACTAACTAATCGAGCAAACTTGCGAAGGCTTGAAATGGGCTTAATATTTTATATAAACATTCGAGTATATTGAAAGCAAGTGTATATAGCTATAGTTGCATACAACAAGCATATTTATTATAAAATATATTCCTTACATCTTTTGTATTAAAAAGAAAGAAAGTATAACTGGTACTATTTAATAAAAATAATGTGATCCATATTACGTTCTCTGAAGCTAAATAACAGACATTTGTAGATTATTTCTTTTTACGAGTTTCGTTCTTCGATTCTCAAGCATTCGTTTGCATCTGAATATCATAATTTACGTCATTATTATACTATGGTTTCTAGACTTGAAAGTTATTATTTAGCTGTTTAACTGTTTAGCCACACTTTCTTTTTATTCAATGTTATCATTGATTTCTTCGAATTCAACTTTTTTTACTGCCACAGTGATGATTTATAATAACTGACCTATAAAAATGTGTATATATATGACATTCTTGTTAATTATTAAGTAAAATAACACTAACGCACACATAACATAAATCATTTCACTTACTTTTACAGCTCGTGGGAGGTGAATTTGATATGGAGCTGAACTTTGTAATCCAGGATGCACAAAATATCAGGCATATGCTGGAGCTCCTCGATCACTGTCCTCCAAATTTGCAGGTATGTATCTATAACTTAAGTTTATATATAGATGTGTAAACATTGATATGATATACATCGAAAATAAAGTTTTATATATTCTTCGGGTATATAATAATGAGGTAACTATTTTATCTCACATTTAAAGATTCGATCGAATATTAAGTATTAGAATCATCTAACGCGTCATCGTATCATTATTAATTTATATGTATCGAGTAACTAGTTATACTTTGACCGGTTAACTTTCTTGTTTATCAGCTTGAAACTCCTGCTTAATCCTGTTTAGCGTATTAAAATAATTGGATAAAATAAGAATTCGTTACATAGGAAAGCTAGGGCATCCCAGTTTGAAATTCGTTGGCTCACCGATAATGAAGACCTGAGGGACCATCGGCAGCGGTGTCAGAGAGTTTTAGAGTTGCTAAGCTAGGTCGAGATCGGCCTGATCCTCCGTAATCGTTAAACTTTTAGACGAGAGGGAAAGAGCTAGCGCGGCAAAGAGAAAGCGAGTAAAAGAGAAGAGAGAGAGAGAGAGGCAGAAAGAGAAGGAACCAGGCGCAGCGCGAGCGGGCTTTCCATTCCGCCATCCTGCGGAAGCTCCAAATCCACCTCTATCCAAACCTACTCTTCGCGCCAGCCAACCATCGACGCTGAAGTTGTGTTTCGGCTTTTCCTAATCCTGCTAAAAAAGTTAACCTTTGTGTGTATATGTGTATGTTATATGTATGGACAGATCCACAGTTTTTGAAAATTGTGTTTCTTATCTTGGATCTAGCTTCTTGAAAAATTTCGATCTTTGAAAGTAAGACCAAAGATAACCATTTCTTCGAAAATATCACTTGAGCCCGAGTGATGAGTTGACTGAGATAAGATCCCACCAAAAAAGTTACAATGCATTTTTTAATTAATTCTTTTTTCTATGGAAATAAAGTAGTATTCGTCTTGTAAAATCCCTTTCAATACAGTCCCAAAAGCATAGAAAAAGTTGTTCCTGAAAAATGAAAATTATTTTTTGCTCAATACAATTCTACCAGTGTATTTTCCAACGAACAATAGGACATTTGAATCGAGAAAAGTACGCTTGGAATTGTCTAAACAAATCGATAAGCTTTCGAGAAAAAGCAGCCTTTGTTAGTAGCTGAAACTCAAGAGTCGGGGATTGTCGAGTTTATCGCGGTTGGCTGAAATACCTCGTCGCGGGGTAGTTCACATCGGCGATTGGCTGAGCGTGAAAAACACCGAGCATGAGAGAATCAAAATAGACTCGTTAGTGAAATTTTCCACGTCTGACTGGTCTCACTAGTAGCAGAGGTATAGGTAAAGAAGGAGGTTCAGGCCGACGGTAGTCGTGGAAACCGGGAGAGAGAGGGAGAGAGGACGAAGCGAGTCTCGGATCCTCGAGTTAGTATAATCCGGGGGAGATCGGTTCCACGTTTCTCATAGTCACGCTCTGGCAACTCCTTGAAATGTTAATGCTGTTAAAGGAGTTTCCACGTCGCGCTCGATCTCTCTCTCTCTCCCTTGCTCTCATCTATGTATTCTCGGATTCCGTATGCTCGTATCAGAGCGGCATGTGCTGTTAGCGAAGGCATAGCCAAGCTTCAGACGCTGTGCTGCCGATGTCGCTTCCCGCACCAGAATGCTAGCCGTTCGACTCGGGTATCGTTCCCAATATGCACTACTGGCAGTCTTTAGTCTTCTGCAGATCAGCGCTAACTAATAAGCTCACGAATCTGTCTATGGGTTTCGAAATTTGTACAAAGCATATCCTTGGATTGGTATTGCAAATAGTTGAAGATTATTATTCGAGATAGAAGGAAAATTTCTTGAAAGAAATTACTAAGTCTCCTTGTAGACAATATTTTCGCGTACGCGACGACTTGAGTAGTGATTTGAGTAAGAAGTCCCGAGAACGCGGAAGATTAAAATGGATGAGAAGGTCTCGCTTCTTTATAGAGTGGTAAAGGTATAAGAGGAAACCGAGGAACACACGTAGAGGAAAGTACTGCTGAGGAGAGGAATGTACTGCAAACGATTTATTTCTGTATTCGCTCTAATTTCCAGAAAAGTAATTGGCTCTTTTTTGTACAAGTTACTTGATTTTGAAATTATCAGAGGTTAATCAAACTTCATATATATGTTCCGTAAATTCAATCTACTTGCATAATTATAAGCTCAACTAGCAAATTCAAACAGTTTCAGTCAAACAAGCTAAATTACACCTCTATTAAACTATGAATGTTTCTCCATGATGATATTACTAAAGCTGTTATTTGACTATAATGTGCGCAAATAGCTGTTGCGATTCAATTGCTGTATCATACGAATTACAACTTACAAGTTAGTATAATAGTGAGATCTTTATTGTGGCGTAAAATCTCGAAACGCAGAGTCATATAGTATTTCGCGCATTCTAGCTATTAATATCGAATGAAATCGGAAACACTCGTATATTATTATTTCGCGCATTGTCGATGCTGATTTTCATTTAACAGTCTTTTTTAAATTCAGAGGTACAATTCCCAGCAATAAATTAATGATTCAGCTTTGCACTAGATCGCTGCCAGTGTACTGAAACGTTATGGCTTCGAATTCTGCGAGTTGCAGTGGTGTCTCTCGTAAATTTCACCCCTAAATTACGGACACACGTCGGTCATAACGTCAGCCAATGTAGGAAATGGTCCCGGTTGGATATCCGGATTGTACGTGCCCATTTGCTTTTATATCCGAGCTTTCTCTCTCTCTCTCCCTCGTTGTCACGCAGCATTTTGCCGGAAAAATACGGCGTCGATTAGATTGATTGACAGACAGATACGTCATTGAATTGTTTTATCAGTTTGTTGATTCATCGGATATTTTTATTGTTCGTGAAATCGAGAAAAAAAACCTGTCATGATTTTAATTTTAAATCATCTCATTGTCAGTCTCAACGTTATACGATAGCTTAATTTATGCCAGTGAAAATTCGAAAATGTAACGAATGCATGAATTTGACAATGACGATTAAATAACGCTGCTTATATGGACGTTATATACTGAAAATCGAAACATTTTTTAAAGTTGCTGGAAAAGCCATCCCCTGTTTTCAGTATAAAACTTTGCTTTTGGCTTTGAACTATTCAGCCGTGCCAATTTCTGTATATATACGTACTCTGTAGATTTCAGTCGAGTTCGTGTATCGCGAAATCCACGTGAACTTTCTCTCTCGAGCTGCAGTCCTTTTGTAACTCCCTGAAGTGAATGCGAGAGAGGTAGTCGTGGAGAGGGGGCTGCACACTGCACTAGTGATACGAACAACGCTCGCTCGATGGTCTGACTACAGATTTTATGTCGTTATATGACTGCGTGAGAGGAATATATTGATTGACTCTTGGTAACTTTAGTGCTGTTGCGCGTGAGAGCGAGAGCAGAACACCACCTGAATTGTAATACCAAACCATACAGTAATCTTTCTTATTGTCTGCGTCTTTGACTATATTGTACTTTTATGGAAATTTGGTTTAACGTTTTATATACAAATTCTTCGTTTACTTTACTTTTGTAAAGCATTACACTTTTAACGGATTTTCGCTGTCTATATATGTGCAACAACAATAAACAGATGAAAGCCGGAGATAAAAAGCTGTTCAAACTCCATTATAAAACTTCAGAAACTATTAAAAAAAAAAAAAAAATGATGTATGGACTTATCTCGAGAGCTACGATAAACCCAACAACTTCAAATCCACGTCTATGCACTAATCCTTATCCAGATGTACAACTTTCAAGTCGTCAACCCTATTCCTCTGCGGGCTTCCATGAAGATCACCAACACAAATCAGAAATAAACCATCTCAAAGCTTCCGCAGCGCATTATCCCTCGTTCTCGTCGGAGGAAACTCCGGCAGCAACTCCTGCTTTTATCCGGTCTTGTGCGCGCATAAGGAAATCGTTCTCTGAAGTCGCGCAGCTCCTCGTTCACAAGGCATCACAGAGAGAAAAAATTCGACGTCGTTATACCGTCGAAACATCCCAGCTAGAGAATCGAGTCGTTGCATTCTCGTCTATCCTCGCTCGTTACGCTCTCGATTCTCACTGTGCCGGTGGTGGTGGTGGTGGTGGCATCAGCAAGGCGTCTATCCGTTCCGTTCAGGAAGCCCACGCTGATTGCGAGTCTCTGACATACAATATCTCGAGTCGAGTTTTCTCCCTTTCGAGCAGTCGGTTGCGACGGCATAACAAGCCTGCGTTGTTCGACTTTCCAATGTGTAAAGAAGGAAAAAGCGGAAGGATAGAGAGGAAGAACGAGACGGGAAAAAGGGATCGCGGCTAAATAACTGAGCTTCTTGCCCAAGGGCTGGTCGGCTGGTCGGCTTTCTTTGCGTATTTTTTCTTTTTTTGGACCCCTCCACCAAGCAGACATGGCCGCTGGATATAAGTACGACGATGACAAAGGAAAAAGTCCACGCTGGGGTTCGCGCGAAAAGCCCCTGTAGCTACGGAAGGGTAAAGGCCGAAAGAGAGACCGAGAGGGAATGTATAGGCGGGGCATATTTTTCTATGTGAGCGTGTAGTAGGACGAGCAAAAAGATTCTGCCGCGGAAAGAAAAGTAATTAGGGTGCTGGTTTTTGTTGACTAAGTTCGTATAGAAGTCATCTCTGTATGTGCGGGTTTGTAAGCGCGCGCGCGCGCGTGTGTGTGTTTGACCTGCAGTCACGTTCAACTTCAAAGTCGGGAACTTCAATCACGTGCTGCCTCGGCATTTCGGAAACTGGGCCTCATTGACTTCTACATACTTAATTTTTCCTTTCATAGTTATTGACTTAGAATGTTTAGTATAATTTAATATATAATTGTATAAAATATCTACTTTTGTATAAATGAGATTTCGGAAAAAGATACGCCGATTGCTCAAAACGAAGTTTTGAGTTAAAAATGAAAAAAAGTAAAAAAGCGAAATAGTTGGCGAATGAATAAAAAGTAAGTTAATTCGGTTTCCGTTATTTTACCGCACTGTAATTTTTACCTCGTAAATAGACTTATTACTATCCTTTCAGCCTTTCGCGTTAAACATCCCAACTCAATTTCGTTGCGACCACGTAAATATTTGCCGCGTACAAAGAGTTTCAGCTCGTTCTATCCTGACTTTAATCTTTCTTTTTTTTGTAGCTGCGTCTCTTTCTTATTTTTTTTTTCTTCGTGTTTCTACGACTCGCAGACAAAACTGTGTGGCAAAGAGAGTACTGATTAAATAAAAATGCTCTTCTTTCTCTGTGCAATGTAATAGCAGACGCATAATGCTTATACATAATTATAGTTTTGTTTTGTTTATTAAGAAACAATAAATGTACCTATAAGAAAAGTTATCTGTTCAGATTAAGATTTACATTGTATCTACATACAAAGAAAAATTCAACTACTCAAATATTGATTGAACTAATTTAAAATCAGCACAGACACGTGTTTTTTTTCTGTTATTCGTTATCCAGAGACATATTCTTTCAAATATTCCACCCTTCATACGCACATATGTATTTAAAAAATCCCGCACGTCATCATCGAATCATACAGAGAATTCCTTTCTTCCGTACAGCGCTATGCGATTCCACCATCGGGTATATACTCGAATGTCACAAACGCGTATATTTGAATTACTCTACATAGCCGTTCTTCGGTTCTCGTTCCATCCAGAGTGATGTGTGCCACTTTTTTTTCGACCCTGCTAGAACAGCGCACGTCAGTTTCGCGCGTGGGCAGCGCAGCACCATTATCAGACTCTCATCTAACCCATCGCCAACGGTTTTTCGGCAAGCCAGCGACGAGCGTGTGTCTCGAGGAATTAGTATGTAGTTCACGTAGCTGACTAATGGTTTCCTGCACACGCAGCCTGAACGTTCAAATATAAGCAGAACACGTGAGTGTGACAGCGGCTGCGAACAAGTTAAACCGTCTTGAATGTGTATATATATCGGCTGTATATGATATTCTGTAAATACGGTATTACTAGATATATACGTATCGCATTGCGTGTTGCTCTTTTTACCACAGCAGCAGCTGCGCGATCGGATTTTGCGGAAGGAATACATTACCTGGGTTGCGGGAGACAAAAAGAGGAAAAGATATAGGAGAGAGAGAGCGAACAGCGACCGAGAAAAATCGTCGCTTTTCGTGCTCTCGAGCGAAGAGAGATTTTTACCGGCTGATGGGCCTCGATAGCGGACAATCGACTCGATGGAAATATATTTCGGTGAGTGACGATTTTCCTCCATCGAGCAGATTTGCCATGAAAAACGCCGAGATAAAAGTCCTCCTCCTCCTCCCCTACGCTTTTTATTTTCTCTCTCGTTCTGTCTCTCGTTTATACTCCTCCTCCTCCTCGTGTCCCTCTACTCCTCCCGGAGCGGCTCGTTTTTTTTTCCACGTGAAATTGAAATTTATCGAGAATCTGGTGGCACAGCGTGCGCGAGCTTCGATTATATTTATTTCACTGCATTCGCCGCGACCCTTTAGTTCTCGTCTATTTATTTATGATGCGTGCATCGAGAAATAAAAGTTTGAATTATTCCATTTGATCGAGATATAAAGTAAATGCTGAAAAATCTGCCACATGTCTTGTGCGATGAAATTTATACCTGCTAAATACTATAATGCAGTGCGCGATTCACGTACAGTTTGTCGTGGCTCTCGATTCATCTTCGTCTGCTTCGGATCTTTTAACTAAAATTTTCTTGTTATTAAATTCCTCCGGAGTTCCAAAAGTCTTATTCTCATTCTCAAGAGAGAGTAGTTCATTAGTCAGCGAGTCCCAGCACATTTATTCGCTTCTGTCGAAAATTCATTAATCTGCTTAACTCGAGTCCTTCCTCGTTAAATATACGTTCAAAAACGAAGTATTTGCCGGAAGCTTTTGAAAACCGAACTGTGTAAAATACTCTCTCAGTAAACGTATTACAGACGCTTCCTCGTTTACGTCATTGCGAAGACGCGTATCATCCTTACGAGATCTCTCCGAAAAGCAAAGTTAATTCCGCCGAGTATATACTGTGTGATATAGCTATACAAATTATAGAGTTTCCACGGTAAATTCATCTCGAAGCTGATGAGATAGGATATCATATACCTCTTTTCTTCTCTCGGCAGAGACAATCTCTTTGTCATTAGATGCCGTCGCCAACTGAGTAGCGCAAACCTTATATATATATTCCACGGAAGACCGACCGAGAAAAGGGTCGCGAGAAACGCGTAGAAACAGAGAGAAAGCGAGAGAAGAAGTTGACGAGGTAAAGCAGGCGTGCGCTCCGGGAGTTACTTCATCTTATTGCCCCGTAGTCGTCGGTTCTCGAGATGAATCAGTATTAATGAGAAACGGTTCGTCATGATTTCCAACTCGGCTATATATATATATGCCGCCGCGTGGCGCGCATGCCGAGTAGCATCAGACCGAACGAAACGAGCGGAAAGAAAAGAGAAAAAGCGGCCAAATGGAAAAACGCGCGTTTCAAATATCCAGAAGAAATATTCTACTGTGCACATATATATAGCGTTTATTCGTAAGAATGCGGGAAATGTAATGAACTGCGCATTTCGCGTCAGAGGGAAATATCACTTCCGCGCTTAAAAAAAACGTAAATATTAAAAAGCCTCGGGGCGACTACTACTGAGAGAGATCCTACTTTATTTTCACGATCTCGGCAATTTCCATCCGCGTTGAAATTAATACTCGCGTAGCCGAGAGTCTGACTCTCTCACTCTCCCACGCATACGTCGAGAGCGAGCTTCGCTTTCGGTCAGAAAATAATTAGCCGTCGTAAAAGTGAATCAGCTCTCTCTCTCTTTCTTTCTCTCGTCGTCGCCGGCGAAATCCGCGCAAAATTGAAATTAAAGGCCAGTAACAATAAAAAGCAAGCGCGCGCGCGGCGCTGCGCCAGACTTTCTCATCCTGCCGCAGCTGGCTCTCTGAAAACGAGGAGCCAAGTGAAGCGAAAACGCGCGCGTATACGAGAATATTAAAGTGAGTATAAGAGTGCCAATGGCGCACATATTTGGCGCAAAAAAAAAGAAAAGAAACGTAGCGAAAAGGAGAGGTCATTTGCATGCCAGAGGGTATACGCTTTCTCTCTCGAAAGTGGGACGACGACGCTTACTTCGTCTCTCCACGCATCAGGCTGGGAATAATACGAGCCGTGTGTGGGCGGTGAATATAATATGCCGACGCGCGTAAACAACATCCAGACGTCGCCGCGTTGTCGCCATGTGAGATATTCACCTTGCGGCTGTTGCTGCTGCTTCGCTGAATTACAAGGGGACGTACGTAGGGGACGTAGTCAGGACGACGAGTCGGAGCTTTTTTGTCGAACAGCCGTCGAGCCTGTATTATACATGTGTATACCGGGGGAGAGAAAGCAGCACCGGTGGGGTGTCTAATGCGCGAAGAAGCTTTTTGCGCTCTGACTTGGACGTCTTGAATTACTCCGTGAGAGAGAGATGTGAGGTGCGTGTTTTGCCATGCGCACTGAAGCTCGAAGCATTGTGTCGCTGTAATGAGCAAAGCACTGGTTGAGATTACGCTACGGAGACTTTGCGAGGACTGTTTTTGCTTTTTTTTTTTGTTTTTCAATCAAAGCTTCGTTTTATATATGCGGTTATATACGTGGAATAATGTTTTAGGAAATTGAAACTCAAATATAAGCTGTAAGGCCGTGTGTGCACACTTTGGCAGTAGTAATATCCGTGTATCGTCAGACGTATATACGAAGCGTAAGGTGGAAAGTTGAAAGTTCTCTCTCCGCGTTTCTGTGTATATTCTGAGTCAGCTATCAAACAATATTCATAATTCGAAAAGTTCAAATAGAAGTATAGACTTTACTATCTCAATCAAATTTGCGAACTGAGAATAACTGGGCCGTGTCTCTCCTGGTGTATAGTATTACAAATGTCGTGTGATTTAATTAACGCTTCGCGCACATATAATAACACTGTGTGTGTCATTCATAATAATGACGACGTTTTTGCAGTTTAATTGCATTCTTCGTACTTGGAAATTATACGTCGTAATTTTATAATAAAGTATCAAACACGCACTGGTCGTTCTTAATTAATTGAAAACCACCGTATTTCATGTACGAAACTCGTGATCCGGTATACGAATTAGTGTATTGCAAGCCTTCTACGATGCAAATATAATCTGTTTTTTATTCATCAATTTCCGATATGTTGTGCATTAATATGCGACCAGGATTTTTGCATATTAAACATGTAATATAACGCGAATATTAATCAGAGCACAAATATGCAACATGTTGAAACAGAAAATTTATTGTGAATATAAATATGAAAGCTGCCAGCTGGACCACAGAATAACCGCAGAGAGAGAGCTATAACGTCAGCGGATATTATAATGAGGCAGATATTAAATAAACGTAATAAACGTAACGTGTAGCCAGAAATTATTTGAGTTAATCTCACAATAAATTTTATTTACTAGAATATATACCTTCCAACTTCAGTCAAAGGTATCAGTCAGAAGATTACAAGGCCGAATATATTTATATACTTTGGAAAATCGGTGAAAAATATTCCCGAAAACTTTATGTTGAACATTGTTCTCTTCCTTATTTGGCCGGAGCAATAATCCCGCATAGAATGCACTTACAAGATTGAACATTTCTTATAATAGTCGTCTTCGCTGATGCCGTCGGTCCATCTTTGAAAAACTAGGTCATCGTTTCGTAAAAGGGAGGGAAACTTTTTGATCCTCAACTTTACCGAGCCGCGAACACGGTCCAACCAGCATTTCCAGCGAATCAGCATCTGAATAAAAATCCGATCGATTCGAATTTCAATTTTAAGTGTAGGCGAGGCCAGAGCATAATCCGCTTATATGCCTCGAGAACGGCGCAACAAAAATCTAGCGGCGGCCGCGTGTGCTAAGCGGCTGCAGCAGCACCGGCCGAGCGGCTCTGCATTTATTTGGCCGATTCGCTAGTCTGAGCTGCAGCCGCCGGAAGCCTAATAGAGCAGAAATAATCTTCCCCGCGCTACAGAGGCTAAGAGGATTGCGATAGCGTGTGAGGAGAAGGAGATGCGTATACGCGATTTCGGAATATCTACGACTATCCCGGTCTCCCCGAGGGAGAAGCGCGAATAAGCGCCTCGTTGACGATTCCAAGCCTGAGTGTATACATCGCTCCCTCTCGTGCGCGCGTACGCGATGGATTCGATCTTATTCCGGCTTATCTTCATAAATCCCCGTTAAATTTGAGCGAGCGCCGCCGAATCACGAATCCCGCACGTGTCGACTCGTCGTCGTTGTATGTATATATATGTATACGATAGCTGCGCCAGTTGGAGAGATATTTGAAAATCGGCTGCGGATGCACAGGGTCGAAGTATGGGTTTTATGTAAAGCGTCGCCCGGAGGAGAGCTTGGGAATAAACGAGGAGGCGTCTGCCTACTTGAAATTTCGGGATCAAAACTGTGCGCGCGAGCAGAGCATAGCTTCTCGCGCACTCCCGCATATATTCAATACCCACGGACACATCCGCTGGGATTACGCGCTGGAGAAAGTAATTTTCCTTCACTGGCGTTCGCTTCTTTCGATGCGCTTTTCTTTTTTACCTTTTCTTGACTTTCCTCGGTTCTTTTTTTTTCGTTACTCCGTGGATTCTTTCGGCAAGAGAAAGAAAAAGAGCGAGTAAGCTTAATACGATTTTTTTAGCTCTGCCGAGGAATGAGGTTTTGGATTGCGTAAGAAATACCCTTTGTGGATTTGAGAGTGAGAGGGAGGTGGATGAATTTTATGTAATCATGTAAAAGAAAATTATTTAGTGTGTTAGATCTGTTCTGTTGTCAGTTTTGTGTTGTAGAAAATTTTAAATTAAATTTAGAATTCGTGATTACGTTGCAAAGACAGCTTTTTATAGCGATACGATTCTATTGTCTTTGCTTAACAATAGTAGAAATTGCAAGAAAGTAAAAAAAAGCAACTAGATGTAAACAAGAGGGGAAGTTTTCTTTTCCGTGCGCGCAATATGAAAACTAAAATAAGTATAATTTTTGCAGTGTAGAAAGGGATATAATAATGAATTGAAACGAACGGTTGCCTCTTTATACCTGAATTTAATGAAATCGTTGAATTTATTTTAAAAATAATTAATTATAAATGTTTTCCTCTGTTTCAGGTACGTGGAAATCTTTATTGGTAAATGTTGTGAGTATACCACTATGCATTAATTATAATTTCAGGTTTATCCGAACGATAATTACAAAATATTTAATGAGAAACTCACTGCAGCTAAAGATATTTGCTGTAAAGCTTTACATAAAGACCTTTTAGTAAGAGTAATTTAAATAGGACATTTAAATAATATTTTAGCGCGAGATAAAAAATGTATTATTTTTTATGATAAGATGCGTATAAGCTTTTAATCTAATTAACTAATGGCCTCACTGTTACATAAAAAGAAATCATCATTAAGTTCCATCTTTATTCGGTAGTAAGATATATTTTGAAATTGCAGTATACGCTTTAGAACTTTTAATTTTACTCTGTCATTAGCGGCTCTACGTAACTTCAAAATCTTATGATATCAACTTACATAATATCGCGTACAACCCTTTCAAAGGACAACGTATCCTATTCCATAGTTCAATATCAAGTTCACCTGACTCTCCTCCCATCGCGATATTAAGTTATTAAAATGTACTGTCGGCGCTATCGCAATATTTGATATTTTAGAAGTTACCTCAATTTATAACGAGAAATAACGAAAGAATGAAAGAAAAAGATCGTTAAAGAACTAGAATATTTCACTGAGACGATTACCGTGTATATAGGCAAAAAAATATCTTAGAAAAGGAGACGGAAAGAGAACGAGTGGTAACATCAGCAGGAAAATCGTCTACTAGCGTTTCTATGCCGATCTACACTTATCTGTTTACAAACCACTGACTCTACCATAACTGCGCAAGGTGAAACGCGATCTTCCGTACAAACAATTTCAGCTTCAGCTTCGTTCGCGCGAATGTAATTAGCTCGAACACCGGGGGCTTCCTTTCCATCGTCGTCACCTTTCTTTTTTCCAACAGACTCAATTACTGAACTACGACTGAAGCCCTGGATCGCTCTATTTTACTTAAAGAAAAAGAGTAATTTAATGTTTTCATTAATTAATTTATGTTCCTTATTGAGCCCTTTGAGCTACAAGTTCAGTGTTTAGTACTAAATTATAAACTGGCGCTCTTTTATAGGGTACTTCTTTTTTTAAATTTGAACTTCTTTGAAAGCGTTTTGAATTATTTCTCAATTTCCAAAAGAATTAGGCATCTTGCCAAAATAAACAAAAATTTTTATTGGATATGCTTCTACTTGACACATGAATAATGTGTTAATTTACCAGGTAACGCCAGAGGTTTAAGTTTTTATATAGCATTTTATTACAGCTCTAAATTATTCAGTGATAAATTAAGAATTAGTAACATTGAAAATTAATATTTGTTTCCTTCGGAAACATATATTTCACGGGGAGAGATTTTTTAATTAAATAAATACACACAGTCAACTCTGCTAAACTCACAAAAAATGAGTTCACTTATTCAAAAATCAAATTTCTATTCCAGCGGTACATCAAAGTAAAATTAAACTCAACGAAAACCGCGGCGTTTTTTAAATTATTTTAAACTTAAAGTTGTTCTAATTTTATCGATATTCTTACAAGGTGTAATTGACAAATTATTCATTAATAAACTAGTTAATACTGTTTATGTCCCTGACCAATATTGTGAAGCCTTATGCGATCGTTATATGGGAGTGAAACCAGTGCGAGTATTTAACAAGTATTCGACAATCGACCAAGTATAAAGTGCCTGGAGCTACAAACTTGGCGTCTTTCATCGTTCTGGCATTGTTAAATTCACTATTCATATAGAACTATATTCATACTTTCTAATAAAAGCTTCAACATCGGCAAAGTATTGAAAATTTACGAAGAAAATTATAACTCGATAAAGTCGTTAAGTACATGTTATGCGAACAAAAATTTTCTACTTCTTGTATCTATACAATAGTCCGGCTGGCTGACGTATATTTTTTCCGTATACTCTGACGCTTCGAACGTTTGAATATTAAAAGTAATTTCCGCTGAGAGTTAGCGAGAAGGTGTTGATAATTTTTTTTTATTGTAAAACGAGAAAAATACATATTAACTTTAGTTTTGCTAGCTCGGATAAACTCTAAACGAAATTGTTGAATTTAACTTTCTTTTCACGAGCCCCAACGGCGAAATTAAATGTACTCAAGCATGAGTGTGCCGAGTAAAGAAACTTTCTTCTTCTTGCATTTGCAAGTAATCGTGTCCTCGAGCTTTTACGTCCTCCGCATGCCTTTGCCTCAATGAGATTTCTGCGCGTATATAATTTAAAATACATATATAAACAATTTTTATTTGCACAAACACACTGGAATCTATGTAATACTTGTCGGTCTTCCACTCCTTTTGCAGGCTCAGTAACACGTTTTCCTATATATCTCGACTTTCTTATCAATTGCTGAATATCCTTCTTATCACGGAAATCCTCTCCGTGCAGCTGTACAATTTCTTCCTGCCATTAAATTATCGGAATTCCCGGTGACGAAGTCGACGAAAGTGCAAAAACGCCGCAAGAGTCTTCCGGGACACCTGGGCGGAATTCAACTGACAGACTGCCATTACTTTGACATATTCATCCAAGATTGCGCGTAGAAAAAGAAACTTTACCTGCCTGTGATTTGTCAGTGTTGTATACGTCGAGAGCTATGGTGTGCTTTTTCCTTGGGATTACGCGGCTTTCACTTTTTTTTCTTTTTCCTTTGCCTCATTTTTCTTGACAGCAGCGCAGTGCGCAGAGCCGCATGTGAGAGCAAGTTGAAAAGTGTAATTTGGCAAAACTAGGGAAGAGGCTGAATGAATGGCGTGAAAATCTCGTTTTCGTGAGATTTAATCATTAATGCGTTGGTGAAATTTGGAATGGACATAACTTTGCGCATTTACATTGTTGCATTATAAATTCAACGATGCACCATTTTCACTGCGGTATAATTACCGAGTATCAGCGTTGTTTTTAAAAATTCATTTTTAATTTGCATACGTTGATAACAGGAAGGTCAAAGACTAATTAACGCTGAATATTGCTTTTATTCGTCGGCAGATAATCATACATTTTAAATTTTTCGTGCAACGACCTACGATAACATTGCTTCGTTCTTTATCGAGGTAAATTTTCGCGGTAAATTTTTATGAATCTCTTCATTTATTTTTTGATAAAACAATTTCTCTCAAAGCTTTTTTCACCGCTTTAAAAGTTGGACATAATATTTTTTTTACTCCCTGTAAAATGACTATTTTTTCCATTTTTTTTTTTGTTATCCGACAGATTTATAAAAGGAAAATTTCACGAAATAATTCAAAGCGCGTAAAATAAAAACGGGCGGTAAAAATGTTACATCAAGTCATGATAAAATCTTGGTAAATTCGCAATATTTGCGGTGGAGCGGTAAAGGATCATTCCGAATTTATAAAATATACTAGGAGATTACAAAGGATACACATAACCGATAACTGAAACCGTCATATTTGGTACGAAAGGGCTGTTCAAACTGAAATGACCGGTTTGGGGTATAAAATTGAAGCGAATGTTCCTATAAAATAATCGATTTAGATAATAACGGTAGGTATTTACGTGATATCGAATTCTATAGCCGATCCCCCCGACAACCGTAGACGGAAATCCGTGAAGAATTCAATTTCAAAACCGCAGGAAGTCTAATCGCATTACACGATTTCGCCGTAAGCCCAATCTTTTCAACAATTTTACCGGGATTACAAAAAGATACAGAACACGCCAGTATATTTATAGAATTCAACGAGTTCAATACTATTCTCGAATCCCCCTTTCTCACTGTGGAACAATAACATTTCTCAATTCATTCCTTAATTAAAAGAAGAGACAAATCGTATTGTCGAAGCAGTAGCAGTACTCGGATTCGAATAACGCGAAACACGTCACGGGAATTAGCAGATGGGTATATATTCAGGCTAGCTCTTTGTTCAGCCGAGAGCAAAGCTTCGATAGCCTATAGTTGAAGTCTCGTTCCTATATACGAGAGCCGCGTATCCCCTCCCTCCCATCAGATTTCCAGCTCAAAAAGGCAACAGGATAAAGGAACTCTCTCCCCTTTGTTTCCTACCGAGCTTTGCGCGCTCACCAAGTCCAGATTATACGCCCGGCAGTAACCCGGCACACAGTACTTTACTTCGGAGACTCCTCTCGACTCGCCTTTCACAACTTGCGTCGCGCGCGCGGATTGCTCGGCAAACTCCCTCTCTTTCTCCCTGTAGGAATGAGAAAACGCGAGTGGAACTGCCTCGAGGAAGCTGCGAACCGCTGGAGGGCACGTTAGCTGTATATATATAATACTGCTCAATACCGATCAAAGTTCGATCATTTTAAAGTGTCTGTAGGGAGTCGTGTTCGAGTTCCATCTTTATCCTTGCGCGCAAAAGAAAACAGCTCGACTGATGCATCAGCGTCGCGAGCGTTTTGTCTCTCATCTAGCTAGCGAGAGACTTTGGCTAAAGTTTAATCGACTTCGCGATTAGATTTTCCATGCGCGTGAGCGAATTTTAAATTTATGAGAGTGTATATCGCATCATCATCAGTAGCAAAGCCTCGAGACGACGACGCACGCTGCATCGAGAATGATTTTATGCAGATTTTATTTATGTTTTTCCTTTGCGTCGACGCTATAGGCTGCTATCTATATAATACTGCTCTCTGCAATCGTTCGAAAGTTATTTTCATGTTGAAACTTGCTACGATAATTCATATAACTTGGCTTAGTATTCGCAATATTAGCTGCCTCCTTCGAACTTCCTGTACAAAGTGCGCGGCTACTGGGCGACTACCGAACAGTTTTACTACTTAAGTTAATATTTCTGAACCATTCTCCTCTCAAAGGAAACATTCCCTTAAGCTAATAAAATTTCACACGAGATAGAGACAGCGAGAGTTTCCAGTTCTATATATCGTCTGATGTCTATACCATACATATTTATATATATATGGCCTGTCCGTGGTATAATCCGGATGTACAAAGGCTGCTTTGGGTTTCTCTGCCCATCCAACAGTGGTTTATTTTTTTTTCTTTTCTCGTCATTTCGGCCTTCGCATACAATAATCTACCTTAATCTAGCGCACATTCCACACTGGAGGCAGTTAGCGGTTTGGCGGGAATCTCAGTTACAGCTTACTTTACCACAGACACTGAGCCTCTTGACTGGCTGCGGAAAGAGGCATTAGTCGGCTGAATGTTTTCATTATGCAAATGCAGGAACAGCCGCTGCTCCTTGCACAACCGAGTGGCCCCTAGCAATTTGTGAAGTTTGATGCTGCTGCTTCGCTCTCTGTATCGGCGAGCCTTTTCCGGGGGAAATTATTTTTAATACTCGCACAGTGTACAATACCTTCGCCGCCTTTGGTATATATATAGCTGTATAGCCTCCGGCACTTGGAATATTTGATAAAGCCATCTTTCTGCACTGAGCTTTTCTCATTACTCTCTCTCTCTCTCTCTCTCTGGTCTGCTTTGCAGAAATAGCAGATGATGTCTAATATATATTTTCGTGGAATTAATAATGGAAGCTGCTCATTTGCTTCGGATATCAGACAATTCATCCTCATTTTGTTCGCGTGCGCGTAACTATATATTTAATATTCAAATATATTCAAAATGCACGTAATTTTCTTTGAACACTCATCGCTGCCATCCTCAATATATCCCGCTGGAAAATCCGAAAAAAATCCTCCCGGTGATTTACCGTTTAATATTGAGCGAAGCATGTGTCTAACGGTTCCTCTCTCCATGACGAGAACTCGCCAGAATATTCGCGTGAGTTATACATGTATAAAGGTCAGTGTGCTTCATCTCTCAGCGCGTCGAGCGCTATATGTACATGTATAGAGTTGCTGCGGTAACGGCGGCGAGCTTTTATGACTTTCACAATCGTTCCTACCCGCAGACTCACTTTTTCACCGGAAATAACTTACTCTTGACCTCCGGCGAAATCTCCGCATAAAATCGCGTGCGCGCGCTCGCTCGCTCTCCTTTTCTCTCCCTCCCTCGCTTTGCTACAGCTTGTCCCGTTAAACAGGGTCGATGTACGACATCGGCCATTCAACACGAGATTTTCCGTTTTCCTCAAACAATTTTTTTGCCTCGGAAAAATCGAGAGTCTCACTAATTTGGGAACGTCGTATTTTTTATAGCAGTGAGCTTTTTCACGAAAAATATTTAAATAAACTTACATTGACGTTTTAATTTCCATTATGATTTATTGTTACATTTTTTTTAAATTTATGATCCATACACTCTTCTCGGTTTAAGCGGAGCGTCTTTAATAAAATACTAATGGCTATGGACTTTAATTTCAACCTCGAGGTATCGCGTTATGGAAAGCGGTCTTAATAAATTTTGCAAGGCCGTCAAAGCCACGTGATCAAATGCGCCTTCCAGCCTTGCAATATTACAAGGCATATTAAATTTTGAAATATAACTTAAAAGCTTTTAGGATTATCCAAACTATTATAAGAATCCAATTAATATTTTTTAATGAATCCTCTTTTGTTCTTTTTACTCCGTGGATCTACAGTCAATCGATAAATTAATTATCAAGAAGTTGATTCCAACGCACTGAACTGTATAATATATATATAAGAGGACGAACTAAACTCTATAATACGAAACTGATCGTTCGGAGAGCGAGAATAACATGAAACTACTGGAGGACTCGCAATAAGTGCGACATTTCAATCGCGTTAAATCCCACTTTCTTCGTCATTCCAACGCGCAAACAATGTAAAAATAACACAGCAACCGCTGAAGCCCATTACTTTGAGTGCATCTCGATATACACGTATTCGCTAACTGCTTTTCTGTATCGAACGCTTATATATATACATGTATATGTGTATATATATTCCGTAACATAAACCTGCGCAAATAAAGAGCAGCGCGCGACGTCGAATCCGATTTAGCGGGCGTCGGGGGCTATAAATGGAATTGCAGACTTTTACGCCGCTGTGAGCATTAAGACGTGGCGGCAGCGGCTGAATCGTATTGCTAGCGTAGATGTAGGTATAATTTCGCTGCGCCAGGGGTGCGGCGACAATGGGGAGAGCCATGGGGATCAAGAAAAAAAGGCCCGAGGATATATATGTCTCAGAGAGAGCGAAAGAGAGAGATCCGATAAGACGACAGCGATCAGACGAAATGAGATGAGACGAGATGAGATGAGGGACGGAGAGAAGAGATACACACAGCGTGAGAGGTGTGTGCGTGATGGGCTTCTCAGCCGATTGCCCCTCGATCGAGAGAGAGTAGTGTTGATTGTCGACGCCTAGACCCCGGAATTTCGATTATGACGTCGGTATCTAGTGAGATCTGTCGATGCTTCGGCTGCCACGTTAGTGACCTGCTATTGCTCAGGGAGAGACCGATACTCGAGGACGTTATATAGACGTAGTCGCTTTAAATTCGATTCTGATGCCAAGCTATATACTGGGACACGATATGCGGCATTAGTATTCGACGAGTGTCTTTTCGTTATTGAGATCAGCCGGATTTACATATATCTATACTGATGCCCTATGTAGGACGGCTTCTCGTAAACATTGAAAATGTGTCTGGCTATATTATAGCAGGGGATAATAATTCTTAGTTATATAGATGAAGCTGAAATTATTTTCCAAAGCAATCATATAATGGACTTTGTTTTCTTATTTGTTTCAAAGTTTCAAACTAGCTGATGTAATATATAGTTTGTTCATTTACAGATAGATCCGTTAAACCGCGGATATGATATACCTGTGTGTAGTATATACGTCTTACACGCGCAGTAATTCCCTTCTATAGAGTTACTTTCGAAAAGTTACATTTCGTTCTTTTGCGTCCCAAAGTTTTTAAAGGCAGCTTTTGTTTTGTTTCACTTCACAAAGCTCGGAGTAGCGTTTTATTTGCACGGACGTTTTCATCTTGGCACACTTTATACCGACGGTCTTGACTTCCAAAGTTTTTCTCCTAACAGGCTGTAAAAACCACGGTCAGCGCATCGATTTTATGCGCCAAAAACGTGCCGAGCGGACACGAGATTTCAGGTTCAATTTCAGCTCTTGTTCTTCCCAACAAAAATGTAAGCTCTCTATTCCGAACTTTTTACAATAAGGCTATATATGTGGGCTATACTGGTATATGGATTGTATGCTTCTATGATTGTGCCAACAAAACGATTTTTCTCCACCTTTGTTTGAAAAAGTAGCTCATGTTCATAACGGAACGTTTCTTTTTCTCTTTTGATATACACGCAGCATGTCAAATGATGCTGCAGGGCTTTGTTCTTTATTGAACAACTTTAATCTCTATTGTACATTAAAACAATAAATCGATGATATTTCTCAGCCCAGCATAGCGGATCAAAGGATTCTGGTATTATATCATCTTTTTATTTCACTTACTATACTGGCCAGTGCATTAAAAATAATTAATTATTCCATGTTTTCGCATAACGAATAAATTTTAATTAGCTCTAATTACGTACTGCGGACAAAGTGGCCATTAAAAGTTAGGAATGTAGTTTAATTAAAAAAGAAAAATGCGCGCACGTTACTTTTTTTTTACAAGAAACAAATGATAAAAAGGTACACAAGTTAGAGTTTGACTGGCAGTATTCATATATATAATACAGACAACAGTACTTCAACACACGTCAACTTTCAATTTTACCGTTCCAATTAAAATAGATGAATTGGCTCAACGAAGCACAATTTTAAGCGTCCTCTCCTCGACCAGAAAAAAGTATACCTAGTTATTGTTAGGGTGAATTTCATCGCAATAATAACTATTTCATCGAAGAAAAACGATATCCATACGCGCGCGGAGTCAAGTGTATTGTACTTATATTACAAATGCTTGTGTCGAGCTCTTATTCTCGAAAATAAATTAAGAAAACGGAAACCGGACTCCTCTTGCAGCAGTCCTAGCAGTTCGGGAAACTTTCGAAAAGACTCGGAAAGCTTGAAATTAGTTTTGAAATGTTCTTCTCTTTACCTTCTCCATTTGCCCTTTTCTGTTTTCGTCTTGTGCGCCGCTCGATCCGCGCGTATATAGTTTTTCGCGCAGGTTCGAGAGTATAGCGCGCGCGCGGGAGGTCACGAAGAAAACTTGAAGCTTGCATCAGGAATTTTATTGTCCGCGTTGCGTCGAGGAGGAGAGAGAGAAGGGGAGGCAGAGTCTGACATCCGCGTCCCGATTGAACACCGGAGTTCGCATGTTCGTTCAACAACGCGCGCGGGCTTCGTTCAATCTCCTGGAAAAAGAGTCTGCTCGAGACTTCCTCCGATTTTTCGATTCTCCTCGACAAAACTTGTCGCCTTCCTTCCACATTTCTTCCGGGAATCTGGTATATACACGTATATACATCGTATACTGAAATTCTTTTTTTCCCCTTCGCTGATGCTCGTTTCACCTGAATTAAATGGGTTTCGTGATTTTTCATTTCGCTCGCTTGATCCGTCTCTTTTTATAAATACTGGCAAAATCCAGCGCACTCAGTTTTATTCCGCGGTCTCTGATGTTATTAATCTCTAAAAAGTACGCAAAACTTTTATATTCTTTATTTGATCGATATTCTTTCTCAAAAACAATAAGTATTATTCAAAGCAACGAAGATTACAGCGCATTCTGTAGCAATATTGATGCACAATCTAAATAATCATATATACTAAACTAATCTGAATCTAGAACTAGTTACATAACTTATTTAATAGACAATAATAAAAATCGAAGATAGGTTTTTAATTTAAAAATTAAAAATTTTAATGATAAATTAAAAAATTCGCGATGACAAATCAGGTGACCAATGAAGTTTGTGTACGACGACCAATCACATTCCCGTATTAAATGCTTCACAACAAAGGCCATCACTTTTTGAAGAGAAGATTTTAGGCGTGTGCAAACGACGTGTACACCTCAGCCTACAGAGAGAGGAGGAGAGAGTCTACAGCCGCAATCTCTTTGGGCTCTCTCTGTATATTTTTTAATTAGAAACTTTTCTGCAAATTTCACGCTCAAACGCACCGCGAAGCTTCCTTTTAATTGCAACGAAACTTTTCGCGTATCGATCTCTCTCCGTCGCATGCAGATGAAGCCGTATGCGCGCGCGCGCAAACTTTCCGATATAAATATACATAGCGCGAGACAGATAAGCGAGTTTCTGGCCTGCCGGATAATTCTGATTAGCTCGTCGCAGCGACAGCGCTACTCCGGCTGATTGACATTCGCCGCGGAGATTCATTGGCATCATTAATCGTCGACACGTTCACCCTGTTCCGTTTCGTTTTTTTTTTATCTTTCTTTTCTACCCTTCGTCCATCCGCTGTCTGTGGGGCTACTTTTTCTTTTTTACGCGTCGTCTTCGTGTGCCGCGCCTTTGTTCTCTCTGGTACAGTGATGACCGAGGAATATCGAGCCGTCGTCTGTCTGGATTCTCGCTTTTTCACTGAAGTGTGGCCTCGTTACCCAGGCACGCGGACTCCGCTGACACTAATTGTTCGGCCCTCCATCAGATTCCGTGAATTCACAGGCGTTCATTAGGGGGGCAACGAGCCCCATTCACTATACCGGTATGTTCATGGAAATCCCCTGTATCGAATTTGGCCGGATGAAATTGCGCGTGCAGGATGACGCGCGCCGGCATTCATTAAACATCGACACCAGCGATTTTCATCTCGTCGAAAGGGGGGCCTTGTGTTTTGCGTATTCCGTTTATGGATTTTTGATCGTATAAATAATAAGCTGCAGCTTGAATGGAGGCTTGATAGCGCGTGTATATTGCTTAATGTGTTGACCGATTATTCATTCTCGGATTCATCGCGCGAGTTCTTCAGATTGAAGAGTTGTGTTTGCTTTCAAATATTTATCTCGCGGCATTTAGCTCTCGCGTTTTATATTATATTCAGGCTGATCGATAGCTCTCTGGGATGATTATTATTCAGCTGGTGATAATCATATTAACCAAAATCGACAATGTATTTAATCTGAAGTAATGACTCATTATAGTTGAAATTACATTATCGCGGTAGGATCAAGTGATATTGCGAGAAATCAGTCGTCAAAATTGCAGCAAGCTTCATCAACCTCATCAGAGCACCCAAAAATTGGTCGGGCATATTCTGTCTAACATCAAACAGAATTTGCTGCACGGAAAGCAGAATATGCCGCGCGTGGAAATGGAGCGCTATATGAAACTGACCTGGGTGAATTCCTATAGAAACGTCAACGTGCCTGAGGCAGTGAAACTCAAGGTTGATCGCAAATCACGTAACGCTGGTCAACCATACAGGTGTACGGTTCGCAGCGACGAGTAGCAGGTGCTGGTTATTTGTCCAAGTAACGATAGACGGCTCGAGAGAGAGTGTGTGTGTGAGAGAGAGAGAGAGAGAGAGAGAGAGAGAGAGAGAGAGAGAGAGTGGCGTCTGCGTACTCGTAGCTCGAGCAATTCGATGTATTGGCTCGAGGTCGAGGTGCTAGAATGGCTGCGGTACGTACACATAGCTATAGGGCGAAAGCGATACGATGATCAGGAAGGGAGAGAGAGGGGGAGCGGAGTAATTGGAATATCGCTAGTTGTAGGCTACAGGTCCTGCACGATGAGAGAGATAGAGAGAGAGCTCGTGTTAACTTCATTGCATCTCTCTCTCCCTCTCTCTCTCTCCCTGTCTCCTTCCGCACCTCAGCATCCATGTCAGGTAAAGCTTCTACTCGTAGAGACGAAGCTGGCCGCAAGGCTATTCGCTCGCTCGCTTGCTATTCACTTACTCTCTATGTCTGTTTCTGCTTTGACTGTCCGTTGGGGATTTTCCAACGATATGCCAGTGGACCAGTGGCCAGGTCAGCGGCTTTGACTACTTGGCTATACCGCAGAGCCCGCAGTTCGCACTGGCTGCTGATGCTGACTGACTGGCTTTCTACGCATGGAACAGCACACTGGGATTGATGGCAATCGGTCTCCCTCCGAGCGCGATCCCGCACTGACGTACCCTTCGCCGCCTCGTGCATTGTCTTCAGATCGATGCGGAAGCAGAGATTATACGTGCCGAAGCATGATGCACGATGATGGATTACATTTAATTAAGCCATTTGCAAAGCTCATGGGTCAATGCTATTAATAAATCCTTGGCTTATTTCTCTGTTTTAGGACATGTTTCTTCTAATTATTAACATAAAAGCCTTTTTTTGATACAGCTGTGCCAAAAGCATTTGACGTGCTGTGCTCTAAAATTGTTGATACAGGGTGCAATTTTGATAATTTGATTATAACCTCAATGGTTATATCAAAAGTAAGTTATTTCGTGTATAGTATAGGCAATATTGATATTGCCTATACTATACGGCAAAGTTTCAATCTTCGAGCAACATTCAGACCGAATGGAGTATACAAGTTGCGCAATTTCAAACTTGCAAATCGTTAGCTTATTAAGTTCGTAAGCCTAGAACAGTATAGTTGAGTCTGATCTAAAACGCGTAACAGAATATACAATGAGTTGTGCAAATGATCGAACGAGAACTTAATCAATAAAGCTGGTATTTGGAACAATTTAGTTCTCGTTTTCGCATACGATACTTCTTATCATCGCATATTTCAATTCATCATTATTAAATTCATTCTTTCGGAAAATGTATCAATATTCTGCGCAACACAACGTAACATATCTACATACAACGTGACTGGTGATCCGTAAAAATATCAGTATCTTCGATTAAAAATAATTTTGCGTTGTTAAATATGCATCATCGTAATACGAAGAATAAATACGTACGTTTTATTCAAATTGCATGACTGAAATACCACAAATTGCGCGCATCGAATACTCGAAAATTTTCATCAATTCCTACCGATTTATTTCTACCTGCGTGATCACAAACGTGTCAGGGTTTTACAATTCATACGTCGTAAAATCCCACGAATTTTCATGGTTGGTTGCAGGATAAAGAGGACACACATTTCTAACAATTATTTTAATTCACTATAACTTGTTTTTTTTTATCCTCGCTAAAATTGATATAAGAGAAAACGTGAGAATCTGAAATTGAAGAGATAAAAGTTTGGATTCTAGGAAATAAAATCGAAGGATTCCCAGTTTTCCAGATTTTTCTTTCAATTCACCTCGCTTTAGCTTTAGTGAAAATTTTTCATTTAAACCACGGAATATATAACGTAGCTAGAAACACATTTGCAGTTGGGCTTGCTCCTCGCAATTTCGCGGTTGTACACGTTACAGGGGTATCCTCTGCAGTGAGAGCGTGAGTCATAACGAAAACTTTGTGTCAGTGTGCTGCTACAACAAGCTGGCTAAACACCTGAAGTAAAATCATGTTAATTGCATGAAGGAGAATCTTTCGGTATTATTCTAGGCAGCTGTTCTGCAGAGGAAGAGTTATTATCGTTATACTGAAACAAAGAGAATAAATTTTATCTTGTTGAATATTGTTTAAACTAACTGGAATTGATTAGGGATAAACTTGATGAATTCGCATCGGAATCATACTTATGGATCAAAATGTGCACGCAGTTTTGAATTACCAAACGTGAAAGCAATTTGAAAATTTTACGCTTAAACTAAGTACGAATAATAAGTCCTTCAAAAGTTGATATTCTCCCCGTAATTTACAAATTTACATACTTAAGAAAGCAATTTTCCGGGAAATCCGAAAATATATTACGCGGCGGCTCTGAAGTGAGACAGCTCTATAAAGCCGAGACAAAGAAAGGTAAATAAAAAGCTGCTCTCCAACCTAACTTCATCGTCCTCCGGAATAAGAGAGAACTTTCAGCAGCAGCAGCAGCAGAGAGGAGCCTGCATGCGACTAAGGGGGCAAAGTGATTCGGAGTCACGCACGGCCGCTCAAGGAAGGCGCTAAGCAGGAAACTTGATAATGGCATTCGAATCACTTTTTTCCTCTTGCCTCCTTTTCGCCAGCAGCTCTCCCGCCGTTTGCGTCGACAGACAGTTACCGTAGCTCGAGTATTTAACTACCTCGGTTTCCGTTCCACTAGTTCTGCTCGTCCTCTTGGAATATTGTAGACGTAAGTTTTTTCAACGCACGCTTCAATTACAATTTTACGAGACGATGAAACTGTCTCGATGTTTTTGGTTCTCTGATTGATGAACTCGTTCCTTTCCTCGGAAGTTTGATAATCTGCTTCTTCTACTTCTGTCTTTCTTGCTAAACACGCTGTGTAAGCTTCATGCTTATATAGGAAGCCTCGCAAGCTACTCTCTTACCGACGGGGAGAAAGTTTTTATTGCAGATACTTAACCCGACGCAGCGGAACAGGAAGTAAATGTCTTGAGGAAATTGGGCGCGAGTCTTTGAAGTCTTTGGTGGATTAGTAAATTTTAAAACGATCAATTTGAAAATTCTACTGAAGTAACATAAAACATTTTATAGCGATGTCAGAAGAGCTTAATTCCGCGAAATAAATAATCATCCCGAGGCTCGGAAAACAGGACTAATGAACATGTGGAACAGGAAAAGTTAAAAAGTAATGGATAAAGGAAAAAAAAATAGTTGGTATTAGATGAAGTGGAAGAGAAAGACGATATATCGAAAGCCACGCGGCCAGTTGCTTGGCGCCGAAGCACTTAAGAGGAAAGCCTGCAGTCGCCCAGGCGAAGTGTGGTTTTACAGGCAGATGCTCCAACGGCGACATATTCGCGGCTGCGATAGCGCCACCAGCAGAGCCTGAAAACTCTGGGATTTCGGATAGAGGATAATCCCATAGGATGGCATAATGCAGTCGGGACGCTTCGATTTTAAAATCCTATCGTCGCTCAGCGGCGTGTGCCTATTACCGACTAAATTATTCCCAGCACAGAGTGGCGTTAAATTGAAGCGCACTTGCATTTCCCGCTAGCTGTTATAACACGCCGATGTGACTATGCTATTGTACAGAGATAAAGAGAACTGATTTTTTGATAAAATTTTTAATTTACTAATGTTGCAGATCTGATGAGTTATTTGATTTTTAGTATGAATTGTACTAACTGTTACAAAGAATTACTACTATACTGAGAAATGCTTGAAGATATACTTATTTATGTTGAAAACATCATGATTAGTCTGACCTAACATGGGTTGTACAACTGGATACCATTCGTAACGTAAATGTGCATACTACATTCCGAGTATTTTTATATGCCAACAGTTCGTCAGTCACGATTAAAATCAGTTAACTAATATACGAGAACAGTAAAAGAAAAGTGTTAAAAAGCAAATTTGAAAATCTCATTTCCTCGTGTTTCGTAACAATTACCATCAGCATACAGTTCCTACAGCCAGCAGCTTGAAACTTTATACGCTGCATGATATTCGCGCCAAGTTTTTAATATCAATTTTCCGCATTAACCAAATTCATGCGCAAAGTTTGGTGTAGAAAAATGTCAGCGGCTCCATTTTCATTAAAACTACATGCCTGGAGGAGCAATGGGTATCACAGTTTAATTTCTCATCGCAAATGAAATACGCTCGCGAACTCGTGATTATCCTTCCCCTCGAATGCACGAGGATCAGCATAGTACGACAATTTTCATTGAATTTGAGTAGCACGAGCGCAGAATATCGACAGCAAGCAACGACACTAAAAGCTGCTGCATCGTTGCCAAACGCGTGCCTTTTAAAGTAGATTGCACTTCTCGAACGTCCGTCGCTCGGGGTGTTTCTCTACTCGGTCATTCTTTACTTGCCAACTTTTTCCGTCAAGGTTCTAGGTAAAAAAAATTTCGCTTGATAGCATGTCCATGTTGAATTTCCAAGTTTCACTCTTTTCTCGTAATAAACGCTGGTATTCAACTAGAAATAAAGTGAAATGGAAACGGAACCGTGTTTAACTTACGCGCGGTAAATTGAAACTATTAAAGTAAAACTGTAAAAAATATATATATGTATATAAGGGCGAGAATATCCTAGTGAAATATAGACACAAAGAAGTTTCTGAATAACTTACATGACTCATTTACTGTACTCGTGCGGGCTAAAAGTTCTTTTCTATTCTTCCTCGACTGAGCAATATGTCAAAGTAACACGAAAACTTGATCGCCAAAGAATCATAAATTTTAGAAGCACTGTAAGAAAGTCGCGTAAGGAAGCGATGAAAATAGGTAGATCGTTTATTAAAATCGCAGTATCTGTTCATCATCTCTATTGACGACAATACAGAAAACTGCTCTTGTCAATATGACACACCATATTTTTCTTTTAACGATAATGAGATGGATGTATGAGTTAGGTATATACGCAGAAAATGTTGGAGTTTCGCGCAAAGTTTTAATGCGCTGAAAGAAAAACTGTATGTCGAGCGTCCATATATTTTAAACTCCTGGAATATCGCAATTTCCGTACACCTCCTTCGTTTAATTAAAGAGCCGTCGTTTATTGGAAAGTGGAGCACAGTAAGTATATATAACAAGGCTGTAGAGGGAAAAAGTCCAAGCCGTCGATCTCCTCGTCTTTGTCCACTCCTTTTCTTTATTTTCGACACTTCAAGACTTTGCCAGCTTTCGCCATTTTTCTCTCCTCGTATTAATTAATCCGTGAAAGTAAATCTCATAAAATCGACGAGCTCCTTTGATAAGTGCTCTCTCCCCGTCTACTTCTCGGTGGACTCAAGAGTCATTGAATTTTACTCTTTACATTCCCACTTCTTCTTTTTCGTTTCTGCAAGTTTTTCTCTGCTTCTCTTTATCTTTGCAGTGATCCTCGATTTTTCCGATGACTCCATATAGCTTCGAAGCGTTGCGAGGTGAGCGCCTCGCCGCGTGGAATTGAAAATGTAATATTCAGCTGCTCGTCTGATGTTGGGATCTCCAGGAACTGGAAATCGAGAAGGGAATTGCGTTGCGATGTTCGACTGGATGACCGACACAATCTTCGAGAAAAGTCTGCTGCGCGAAGGTATATCAGCACTCCACTGACATCCGCAGAGAGAAAAAAAATATTTATATACGCTGCGAACGTCTCGCCATCTCTTTTAGTATGAATTGTGTCTTTATCGTATTTTAGCACGATGTTTACTCGTGTAAAAAATTGTTTGCATACTGCGAATGTTTCGTTATTATTCCTATTATGTAATTTAAATGTTTTCAACAAAACATTTTACGTGTCGGTGATTTTCCGGAAAAGGCCAGTTTGGTCTTCCCCAAGGGACGCCCGAAGAGTCTGCAAGGGTATGGTTCTCCTGGAGTAGTAGTGGGGCAAAGAAGAAAACAGCGCAGTGGAAGAGGGAGGAGTGTGGAACCTCGAAATAGAAAGGAACCTTTCACACTCGAAGTGATAAACGGCCAACAGCCCTAGCAGAGAGCGCACAGCATCGGTATAGCGCGGAGACTCAAAGTTACGCGAGCAGCGGCTCCCGTGAAGCGTGAATCGCTCCACGGACGCTGCAGCCGCTTTTACGACGTCCTTCCTCTTCCTGTACGCCACCCCCCTCCCTTCGAATTCGGTCGGCTCTTATCAAAGCCGGCCACTATATACACCCCGGCTGCGCGCGTTTGTCGTCGGAGTTGGTTGGTGTATAAACGCTGGCCAGTTGTCGGGGTTAAAAGTTCTCGCGCGCATTTGTCTCTTATAACATTGGCTCTGCTGTGCTACGAGACAATAAGAGAAAAGGTTGTTGCCTGGATGGGGAAAGGGGCGGGTTCGAGCTCGACTGACTCGTACAACTTTATGATTGGGATTTATCGCTAAAATGGTGATAAAAATCAAAGGGAAGGACCGAGAGATAATGCTCATTATAGAATTGGTAGCTGCGTCGTTGACGACTTTTATGAATGATCATTTGATCTGTGCGTTTGTTGAGAGAATATAAAATTGCTCAGTCCAGTTTTTCAAAATCAAGTAATTTCGTCTCCCTTTTTCATGATTTTTCTTGCTATTTTCAATCGAAGACAACTTTTTACCCAAGAAATTTTCTCGTGTTTAATTGATTTTTTGTACATTCTATAATATAATGAACAATAAGAATCATGCTAGAAAGGTGTTCTCACATTTTAAAAATTTGCCATTTTCTGACCCCTTTAATTGGCGAAAATAAAAAGATTCTCATATAACAAATTTGTGGTGTTGATATAGCGAATTTTTAACTTTGTTTTATCTACAGAGATCATCGTATTTCACAATTTAATTGCAGTGACGAATTGTATAACAATTGTTATTGTATCCTACATATTATTTTCTATTTATTTTTATTTTATTGGTATGATCTATAACGGGTTTAAAAGTCCTTTTTCACGAACCAGCTAACAACAATACCTATCTGTATTAAAAGCTTAATTTTTCATGTAAACAGTATGTCCTTCCGCTTTTAAATGTTATTTACCAATGTTATTCGATGCAACGTTCTCGGTATATCATTCTATTTGTACGTTTTACTTTTCACAAAATTGTTATTTTCATGGAATAGACAGCGATGTTTCTGTATACAAAAGTTCCTACAATCAAGTACCCTTGAATCACAGATAGACTTCTCTCGCTCTGTTTATTTTTCGAGCTGCCAATTAGAAGCTTTAAGAGTCACAAAAAAACATTCGAATTTGTGGCGAATATTAGAAGTCCGCAGACTTTCCAGGAATTTCGAGAATTCAGCCAACTCGTTAACTCAATATCTGAGTGAGCAATTTTTATTCGGGTAAAGAAATTATGCTCGTCCAGAGCTTACTCGCGAGAATCTGGTTCAAAACGTCGATGGGATATGAGAATGTCAAGAACTCCCTTAATTAGGCATACAAGTGCTAACCACATAATATATATAACTACACGCGTATAGAAAATTAATTTGTCTCCTCGAAGTTTGCGCAAGAAAGACTTACGTACTTCGTGTGGACTTGTCCCGCCGCTTTGTCCTTCTGATCGTTCGCACATGAAGCACTGCTTTAGTGACTTGATGCTTGCCGGCGCGCATGCGCGATAATTATTAGGGCGACGTCCTCTCTGTCTATGCCTACGCAGTGCGAAAATTGTCTCAGGACAAATGCGACTCATGAAGATGAGCGTTAGTATTATCATAACGTTAATAAGCCTGGATTCACTTTGTATGTGTCTGTGTGCTAAATCAATATATACTTTACCTCCCTTTCTGACTGTAATTTACTTTGGGTGGGCGCTTTTGATGTAATTTTTAAACTTTATGAATTTCCTGTCCCTCTAGATACGAAAACGCAGTTTTTTCCAAAAAAAAAATTACACTCAGGTTTTTAATTAACTTCGTATGTGTTGTACCTCGGATGAAAAGACTACAAGTTGGATATAAAAACAGTTTGGCGTACGGAGTGTTTGATCAGATTTTTAATTAATTTTGTACAGGCGATAACAGAGCTAGTATATTAATACGAGAACAATTTATTTGTTTAACAAAAGTTTGAGATAAGAATTTTAATTAAATTTATATTATACGTATAAAATCTGACATTGCTCACATTCTCAGCAGTTATATTTGCGAGATTTCAATTAAAATATACAGCTCCTTGATGAAATAACAATTACTCCGGGTGTATTCCCATAACATAATTATGCATAGTTTTGGAAAATCGAGTCTAGCGGAAGTCGAGTTTGCGCTCCAACTTCAGCGTATATACGTAAGCTTCGACGGATTCAAAAATTTAGCCCCTATTATATAGAAGCAGCAGAAACCACAAGTCTCTATATACCGCACCGCCGCGTGCGGCGCCTCGAAAAAACACACCCGCTCGGCTGAGCTATGAAGAGAATATTGAATGAGGCAAAACATCGGGGCCTCCATTATATAAAGCAGCGAACACTGCGGAAAGGTACTGGCAGTAGCAGAAGAAGGGAGGGGAAAGGGAGGTCGCTATACATAATGCACGCATATAGCCGAACGCGGATTCGCCGAAGCCACAGCGCCCTGTGTATATATTTATGCAAATGCGATAGCGAGCGAGTGCAGCAGTCGCGTAGGGTGCAAAGGGCTGTTTGTGGCGTACTACGCGCGGATGACAAACATTGACACGGCCCAGATGATTCTCCTCCAGCTCGTGCAGCAAATGCTCCTCCCCCCTCTCTATTCTAGAGACGCCGTTTGCAAAGTTACTCATTACTGTTCTAGGGCATGGATAAATAGTTTAACGGGTGAACTAGTAGAGGATGATTAAATTCGCTACAATCAACTACTTGTGCTCAGAATTCGAAGGGTAATAATTCAGGGTATATTTCATTATGCATTATGTGAGAATTTCATTAATTACATGGCTTCTCAAAGAGTTTGTAATTGCTAAATAATTTGCTCTCGCACGCATCTAGGATATTGCATTCCACGTGGGATGTCTCTCTATATTAATAAAATGATTTCGCCTCCGACGTCGTGTATAATGTATTTAAATTATTTATAATAGGAGTAAATCGAAATATTTCCTTGTTTATCAAAGTAATATCAGGTGCTAACATTTTATTTAGGAAAAAAGTATTTTCAAATCTTTACTTTGGTCTCGACTTCAAATTGCAAACCTTTTTTTAGTCTGCTTTTTAATGCAGTTCAGACAAAGGCTTGCGCGTGATATTGTCATGCTCTTTGAAGTAGCTTGTTAACTACGTCAATTTAAATGTGAAAAATGGCGCTGTATTATATTAACTTACATAATATATATATATATATAAAAGCAATTGTAAACCAGTGCAGTCAAATGTTGTAGGTCTTTTTTGAAAAGGTACCTCTTTTATTTTATTACTAAAAAAGGGGCCTTTATGAGAAATGTTCACCCCTGGTTATACATTATTTTTAGTTTAGCTCTTCCGCAGCGGTACTGTGTGCACTCGGGCTTTTATAGCTTGCTGTACTTTCTTGGGGTGTCAACCGCTATAAGCTTATATAAAGCCCCAGTGGTAAGAGTCATAATTCACTGAGTAAGAGTCCAGTTTTACACCTGAAAATTTCATAACTACTTTCTGTTCAATTAAAAACTCTAAGACTATATTTTACAGTAAAGTACACGGGGTATAGCATCGAGCAAACTTGATTGCTGAAAAATAAGAATAATTTATAGAGAATAGAATGCATCATAATGATTGATGCAATAAAATCGATGAGATATGATGTTGCCTTTTATTTATCAGCAAAATAATTAGTATGTAGCCATTGATGATAAATATATATTTTTACTCACATCGGGGTGGTGATCGTGATGTTTTTTTTTCTAGCTGAGGGAACCCGTTGATAAATAGAAAAAGGAAATAGAGATATCAAAAGAATTCCGGGGGTGCCAAAGAATAGCGTGGGATCGGACGATGTTTCCATCAATCATCAAGCGAAAATTATCAGAGTCACGAAAGAATGCACGCTAGCCTCTCGATAATGTTGCTGTCATTAGTTATATTGGAATCAGAGCTCTTCTCTTAAAAATGATTTATCGATGTTGGCGCTCTTCCATTGTCCACGAAGGCATTAAAAACGACTTTGTCATTCATTTATTATCGTTGTTATTTATTATTTAAGTACAATTCGATTACAGAAGCTAAAAACGAGGAAAGCTTACGTTTCAGTAGAAGCACACTCTATTTGGTCAGACGTTGTGAAGCCTTTTAAACGTGAATGTGATTGGTCCATTTATAAAATTAATACTATTTATTTGTTAACCTCAACCACAGATTTGAAAAGTATATAGTCTGCTATATTGAATGATGTCAACGAATATACAGAGGTCTATATTCGTTGGTGATGTGTGTATGCCCTCCAGAAGAGTGTAGAAATTAGTTATTAAAGTGTGAGAGCTGGAATAGAAACAAAGCGCGGAGAACAATAACGAGCGCGCGAAGCGCGCTGAATTTTGCTAGTATATATTTTATATTAGTCAAAGATCATGGATAAATGAAGAAATTAATTAATTGTAGCCTTTGTTATAAACCAACATGCGGACTCCTGATTATTGATTTATTTAAATCCATTATATGGCGTTCAATTACTGATAATACGTGTATTAATTATATGTACATTAAAACTAATTAATACATATAGTATTTTCAGCGACACATTTAAAAGCAAATTGTATAATTCTAATTAGTATATTATATATTATATATTAAACTGTTCTCGATGAGATGTCAATGTAATTTGGTAAATTTTTCATTGTCCGGTAAAGGGATCTGCACGAAATCGAAAATACCAGCATGAACGTAAATTACCACGCTCTAGATAGCAGCCAATTTTTTACTCGGAAAATCTGTCTTTAGTCTAAAAAGGTGGAGCTTTCTTGCAGTACACTTGATACCGCGCTTTTGATCCGGTGATACATCACGCCTTTGCAAAAAAAAGTAAAAAGAGCTATTGACGCGGCGCGTCCATCAAGTGACGACGCTTAAGCTAAGTAGTAAAAACATTTGCTAAGTAAGAAATTTTTTTGCACCTTCCCAACTTTCGCGTCATTTATCTTCTTCTCTCGTACAATTATATTACAGTTTGCACTTAGACTGAATTACACCTAGACGTTGTCTAATTGTTTATTCGTCAAAAAATGCAATATTTTTTACAATACTTGCGATCATAAATTTATCACATTCTCTCAAAGCTGGTTAATCTTCGAATCCGATCCTCAATAGCGAAGAATTAAAAATGCAACATGATAAAAGGTATCAATTCCAAAAACTTCGCTACGATAATTATTTTACCTTGCGAGCTGAGCTGGTTAACAATCGACGCGGTTTATGTATGTCGTGCAAAATGTGCTGAATAAAGGGCGAGAGCACATGCGTCGTTTTTCAAACCGCTGTTGCAATTTGTCGGGCTCCTCTTTTGCCCGACTGTATAATACCGTACCGGATTAAGTAACTGAATTTATCGAGATGCACGTGTGCAGTCCTATATGTGCTAAAGTGCTTATTTAAAGCAATATCGATTCACGTGCTCGCGGATTAACCGCAGTAGAAAATTAAAGGCTGGACAATGCAACTTCTAATTGAGACTCGACAATGGCCAAAGGGATTACAAATTTTTATCATATACTCCCGTATTTCGATATGATATTACGGATAATATCGAGGATAATATCGTTAAATGGAAAGTCATTCAGCACACTTGAATCGATTAATCGTGTATTTTTTAAAATACCCTTCGCAATATTCCATTGTTATTGTATTATATTCGATAATAATCAAATTCTTTTTCATGGACCGTTGAAAATAATTTCGGAACATTATTTCTGGATAAATTTCACACAAATATATGTTTAAAAAAATGAAAATTTATGCATCGAGTTTGAAAACTGCTGAAAATACGTAATAAAAAAGCAATTCACACTTGAAAACTCTCGTTCATTGGTAAAACTTTTTGAGCTGGAAAAATACAATATGACATCGATAAGAAATGTATGCCTGTCAGTCTTACACAAATATAAAAATCCGTTAAAGAAGCTATTTCAATCGTTGAATCCTATATTCAAATGTTTTAAATATATTTGAAAGCCTTTTTTGAAACCAACGCAGCACATTTTTCTTGGATAGCGTCCCACATTCACGCAGAGTATGCAAACTTCACAGAAGAATGTATGATATTCAAATCGTGACGACTAGCGGACGAAATTCCTCCCTTTTTTTTCTCGAACATTCGAATACTTTCGGTATCTTGTAAATTAAATTATGTCGTCAAAGTATTGTCGAATTTAATGAATTCCGATTCTATTATTAACTTAGGCGCTTCTCGTCGCGATTATTAATTAATACAACAAAAAGATAAAACGCGGGGTAGTTAAAATTACCCGTAATAATTAAGTCTAAAAAAAGACAACATCTGAGTTCAAGACCTCTGCAGTGTGAGAGTAGTATATAAGCACTAGTAGCTACTATACTACTGCTTTGCTGTCTTTTCGACTTTGACCCCGTTGACACATACACGAACAACAACTACAACCACTCGACTCATTGAGAAAGCGTAGGTAGGATAAAGCAGTGTCGCACAGGCATGTGCAAAGTAGTTCACGCTGACGCTGTTCTTGTTTTTTTTTTTTTTTTCTACTCTTTTATCGAAACTGCGCTTGTTTACAGCTTCACACTTTTAATCAAACCAGTCTTTCATTCCCTTTGCTATTCCATTTAAAATAGAAACTTTTAAATTGCATTTTTCGTTAAATTCTTTTATTACTCTGCGTTACAAATTTTTCGTTTTTCAAGCAAATTATTTTCCATCGTTCTAAGAATAATTTCACATTTTAACGATTGAAAATTGAACTGAATATTTTATCTTACGGTATAAAAGCGAAATCCAATGTGCTTCGTGCGCATATTTTTACTCTGCGCTTTATTAATGAAGTTTTAACAATGGCTCAAAGCTTTAACGAACATTTTCCATTCCATTTATTCATTTCTCTTTTATTAATAAATAAATGTCTCAATAATTAAGCATACTACAACGCATTATAATTTTTTATATTAAAAAATTATTAGTCATATTAATATAATACAGGCTCTAAAATAATTAAAAATTTTTGATTAATCAAATCGATTTAAACATACGAAATTCCTTGATAGATTCTAAATAACATATTAAATTATACCAGAATATTTCTACCCGTCAATCCGTCAGATTTCATCTCTCGGGCAATCACTTTTTTAAAGAGACGGTTGCAAAAAATATCTCTTTCCTGGAAAGTATTATTTTATGAAATACTATAACACGTAATAATTATAAAATATAAGGTTACGTGACGTATCGCGCAAAACTCCGAGTGTGATGTTACCAACACTACAAAAAAAAAACAAGTTTGCATAAATTCCTATCTCACCGAAATATACAACTGTAAAACATATCCGCAAGTTCGCTGATGCGGCGTCGCCTCATTAATAAAAATCGTGCGATGACTTCTAAAAGGTGTATAATAAATAGCGAGGAGTAATCTGAAACTCGCGCGGGCGCGCGAAACGGCTCGTTAATCAATGCGAGTAAATGAATCGGACGGCTATTTGACTGACGTTGCGCTGCCGAGTTCAGTTCTATACACTTATATATTTTGATTATTAAAATTAACTGATGGTTTAATTGAGCGGGGCACGGCTCTCCGTGAAATGCATAGCGCATCAAGCCTCTCTCTAATTAGCTTGGCAATTTCAGTAATTAGAGAAAATAATCAAGCGCAGTAGTCGGGAGGGGACGCCAATCGATTTCGCTTTATTCTGTGGCGACGCGACGCCTTAATACTTGAATTGCTCAGCTGGTCTGTATCGAAGAGACGAGAGAATTCGAATCAACGAGTGGTTGCAGGCTCAGAGGGGAATGCGACACGACAGAGCGCACGGATTGAGATTTGCACTATTTACGCGCGCTGCTGCTATATAAGTAACGAAATGTGCGCGATAACGAACGTTAATGAATTAAAATCTTTCCCCACCTCAGTCGCCGAGTCAAAGCACGCTGATCCTTTCTTTTTCCGTCTGTTCTCGTTCGCTTTTTTCTTATTTTCTCCTTTTATTTAACGTTGACGTACTCTTTTTTTTACTGAAAGGAGGAGAGAGAGAGAGAGTACACGCTTTCTGGCTGTATAAAGGAAAGGGGATGGTGCTTTTTCACAGTCTTTAATTGCTATTGTGATAGATGCTTTTTTTTGTTTTAAGGAAAGGCTGATAATCTGACGCCAATCTCGACGTATTATTTAACTGCACCAGCTCTTGTAATTAAATTTTATTTTGCATTTATTTTCATTCTCTTTATTGGACCATTCTTATTTCATTAAACGTAACACAGTAGCTCTTGCGTGAAAAAGGAATTCCTCGCTTTTTGAACGCGCTCGGTTCTATAGTGTGTGTGTTCTATTTAATTAATATTTTTGCGGAATTTTATTATTAAAAAAGAAGGATTATTTAATCTTTTTTGTTATACAATCAAATATTTTATTTAATAAATATACCTATTTCAAGGATGTCTGACAATTCGTTTACTTTTCTATTACACGCGCGGATCCATTGCATCGCGTACCACAAACATCACCTCTGTATATATTAAAACATTTTCAAGCTCATGCAGATCAGAATAAAGTTGGAGCAGCATATCAATTCCGTTTATTTAAACAAACTGAAGTGATGTGTAAACAACGTTTACAGCTGCATAAATAAATCCGCGTGTATAGCAGCATATTACCTCAAATATATTTCCGGGACACGCTGCCTCTCGCAACAACAAGTTATATACGCTTTAATATGATTCACGGAATACTCAATCTTTTTCTCTCATCGTTCGCGTTCTCGCTCCGACGTAAACAACTTTCGAGCGCGCACGATAAATAAAGGGCGCAGCGTATATATACGAGAGAGAGCGAGCGAGGACATAACAATATATTCAGCGGCACGTCGTCGAAAGCTTGGATTGAAAAGCCTTTTTCTCGGGCGGCTTGTTGCGCGGCGCGAACATAAGCGCCGTCGATGTAAATCAGCGCCTCGAAGCTTTTCACGACAGCCAGCAATACATGCACACGCGCGCCAGCCGCCCTGGCATTACTGTTATGCAGCTGATATCCCGGCGGATATGTATTCCAAAATATGGAGGCTCTCCGGTCTACATATACATGTGTGTACGTCTATGGATAATATATAGATATATATACATGTATATATATATATATATATATACACCGACGGAGCGCCGCCTTATTATTGCATTCCTGGCGTGCGCGGCGCCGTTGCACCCGAGGCATTGGCCGCATATCGGCTCTTGATGCTTCTTAATACTTTGCAATATAGTACATAGCGGCATTCTGCGAGAGTTTTCTTTCTCGCTACTATTTTAAGATGCTTAAATTATGTGAGGGAGGGATTTTTTATTACTTTCTTGTGTCGCCGCCGCCGGCGGCGGCGGAGCTACTGTGTCCCAGTAACACAAAGTTTCGTAAAACACGAGCGTCGCCGCCGTGTCGTTTTCCTTGTTATTCAACAGAGGCGTATACGACATAGTTATCAGGGAAGGCGAGATTTATATTGCAAACTTTTTGCTCTACGCTTCGCTATTAAATTTATGAATGGTTATATTTTATTGTCCCAGAAAGTTATGATATGTTTACAAAAGCGTTATTCAACAACGACTGTATACTCCTGTCGTCCTCTTTAGTATAGCGAGATTTTCTTGTTATGAGAGTTGCCTATTATTTAATATACAATATCCACAACTTTAAATATAAAACACACGACGTAAACAAAAAGTCTCATTTCACGTATTTTCTGTTTCAGGCTGAAATTTGGAGTGTCTTCATTGCCATCCTGAGAAAAAGCGTCAGAAATCTGCAAGCATGTACAGACGTAAATCTAATCGAGCATGTTCTGCATCGGTTATCGCGGGCAGAAACTATTGTTGCAGGTTAGTGTATATATATAACTCGTGTTATCCTAATCCAAATCCCTCCTTCGAGTTTTCCCTATACTATATTATACAACGAGTCGCACATATATCAATACATACACAAATTATCGTTGTATTTCCGTTTAATCCACAGATTTGCTGATCGATATGCTTGGCGTACTGGCGAGCTACAGCATAACGGTGAAAGAATTGAAGCTTTTGTTCGGTGCGATGAAGGCAGTCAAAGGGAAATGGGTAAGCGTTACTCCAAAGCGTGTGCAACGGGCCTCTATCCACAAAGACCCGTGTATAGTCTGCTGCTTTATAGTTCTCTCTTCCCCCCTCTCTCTCTCTCAAACTGGAACAACGGCCAGAGTAACGAAATCAATTTCTCGATTTTTGCAGCCCCGGCACTCGGCGAAGCTTTTGAACGTCCTGCGGCAAATGCCGCAACGAAACGGTCCCGACGTCTTTTTCAGTTTTCCTGGACGAAAAGGATCGGTGAGTCGATTAACCCTCTTCTTTTCTTATACGTGCAGTGTTTTTTTTTCTATCCTCCATTATACACGTTGACCTCGTTGTATCATTCGCTCGCTGAGTTTTTCGAAATTTGTATATACGCGGGTACGTGAGAGAAGCTATTTCTCGTGTATAAAATGTAACTTTTTTTTTAATTGGGCACTCGCTCAAAGGGAAAAATTCGCAAAGTCAAACGAGCTTGATAAACATTCAGAACGATAATTAAATTTTTTTTGTCAAATGCGAGTTAATTATAAACGTTAGAGTAGGTAATAGAATGTTTTCGAATATTTACGAAGTATAATTCTCGACAGGGAGTAGAAGCATATAAAATGTATATTCATAGAGTATATAACTGCGCACACAATTTTTACACTCTGTCCCTTCGACCCCACTTTGCGTCTATGCATATTTTGTAGCATCTACGGCGAGGTAATTTTTTTTTTTTTTTCATGCAAATTTTCCAACACGGGATCTCTATTTCACGAGCATCTGCCTTTTAAGGATTTTATTTTCTGGCCATACTACTTTATGCGAAAAACTTCTCCACCTACACGTATATGTACGAGCGAAATTCAATCTAGCTCGCGGATATAAATGAGGCTATATTTTCCGAGTCCTCGAGCTGTATGTATTGCGCGAGAGTGAGGTCATTGCGGCGACAGCGAGCATTGATGCGCGAATCCACATATACAACACATATGACATATACTACTGGTGTGTTGGAGGACCAATCATTTTACGACATCTGATGAAAGTTTCATTGAGTCGAAACATTAATTTACGTTTGTTCAGGCAATCGTCCTCCCGCCATTAGCAAAATGGCCGCATGAAAGCGGTTTTACATTCACGACGTGGTTCAGGCTGGATCCCATCAACTCCGTTAATATCGAACGCGAGAAGCCGTACCTGTACTGGTGAGTATATAGTTATACCGTGGCACGTTACGGCTTTTGCTGATGCGGCAGCTGCAGCAGCGATAAGTGCTTTTTAAAAGCTCACTCGCCCCTCTTCTCTATCTCCCTCTCTCGCTCTCTCTCTCTTTCTCTCCCACCTAGTTTCCTTCTCTTTTCCATTCTTTTCCCATATTAATTGCTTCGCTATTATAAAGCCAGCGTCATTGGAAAATCTTCAATACGCTCCGTATTTTAATACTGCTTTGTTGGGCTTGGATAACGAAGCCGCGCTTTAATATTGATTCCGTTATTTTGGAGGAGCCATTCAAAGTAAAACCGTAATTATTCGCTTATTGTTTACTGCGATTGTTTGGATTCAATGAGAGATAACTCGTTTTTAATGGGGCGTTGAAATATTTCTGGAAAAAAAAACGTTGGGGGCTAGCTGGGTTCGTTAAAAATAATCGCTTCATTGTATGTATTATTCGTAACTTGCTTTTTTCTTTCTTTTCAGCTTTAAAACCGGTAAAGGCGTAGGTTATTCAGCACATTTCGTTGGCAATTGTCTAGTCCTTACGTCGATGAAAGTAAAGGGCAAGGGCTTCCAACATTGTGTCAAATACGAATTTCAGCCACGAAAGGTATTTTAATTAAACGTAGTATCATTTGCTCATGATTTGAAAAAAGAATAAAATACACTGCTCATTGATGATAACAGATTACCGCTGAAAAAGTATACAATCATTTCGATGATGCAAATTTCAAAATTTCTTACTCATCTAGTTTAAGTCTGAGAGCAGTTTTTCTTTTATTAAAAGTTTATGACACAATTCTTCTCGTATATACTTGACTAATTCATCGACTTGTATTTTCCAGTGGTACATGATCGCGGTAGTGTACATATATAATAGGTGGACTAAGAGCGAAATTAAGTGTCTGGTTAACGGTCAACTCGCCTCGAGCACGGAGATGGCTTGGTTCGTCTCGACTAACGATGTGAGTATATATGCACGAAAAAAAAAGTTCCGCCAGATTATTATGGTGTGCGAGTAGCATGCGGTATCAGCCGTATGTAGTAAACAAAACAGTTTTGGACTGACATCTGATTTTATCTATAGTCTCTGTCTAGCGAAAGTAGGTGTCGCATAGTCAATTTTCTGTTTCCCTTATAACTTTAATGCGACTGACTACTATACTTTTGTTACCCTAAATCTACTCAAATTTGTGTGGTAAAGAAGCCAAAATAATAAGATGCATCGTCTAGAAATTGAATATGTTATTCTTTTGGAGGTTATACAATAGCATGTGAAATTTCAAATCATTTGACAATATCGTTTTCAAGATACTTAATTTCAAAGTTAGTCTCTCATACACAGGCTCTTATGGGATAACCTTTAACGGTGTGAGACTCTCTGGGGGAGGAGAAAATCACAAAAAGGAACACCGAGGCCGGGTTTCGATCCGGCGCGCCCGAGATCTCTAGACGCGTGCTCTGCCATCGACCCAACGCCGTCCTGATTTGTCACTCTCATTCCTGCTTCGATGACCGGCGTAGCGAGGGATGTCGTACCTCGTTACAAACCTTAAAAAATGATAAATCACTTGGAGTGCGATTACTGAAAAATATATAAGAAGTTAATAAGAAAACTGTGAAAATCACTGAAAATCATTTATAAACATGTTCAAAATTGTAGCATGATTGACAACACCGATTCTGTGTACTAAACGAAAACATAAACAAAGCACGAAGCTTGTATAGGCTGCGCGCGGAGGTGTGCAGTATGAGGGGAGCCGGTGCGCGGAGCGAGGGGATGCCCCTCTCCTCGGGGAAGATCTACCCAACCATCTTAAGTCAGACATACAGAAAACCGCTTGTGCCATTTTTTTCAAATATGTAAACGTCTGGGAAGCAGGCGCGCAGAATCTGCAAGTTACGACAGAATCACCCATATAGAAAAATTGATATTACTGAATATGTACGGTTGTAAAAGCTAAGAATTACAGTTGAAAAATATTCCTTTTCCGAAATAATGTAGAAATTTTTGAGATATCACTACTTTTGTAAAGAAACTTTTACTCGCGAAAATTTCACCCTTTGAAAAGGTTTTCAGGCACGACCGCGGTACGCAAGTGCCTTATAGTTTCTATATCGCAAAATGTGTAACATGCGATATCTCACGCAATTTTCAACCGATCGGG